>CAIGQZ010030459.1:3553-13968 GCA_903798205.1 Danio tinwini | reverse complement strand
GAAAACATATTAGATCAGATTCAGATGCTGAATTGTCATGTTTCAAATGAAGAAACTGGTTATTGAGATTTGTTTTAGTGCAGTCCAGCATTATCCTCACCTGTCGAAGTGAAATTAGTAGATGTTGTGGAAGTGACAGGCTGTGAAGGCACTGATACAAAAACAAATGGAAAAAGATGTTACATCAGAGTCAGAGAATTAACTGTGTTCTTCTTTACAAAAACATCATGAGGCAATATTTTTAAAAGACCGCATCCATTTCATGTATCAATCTCACCAATAATATTAGCAGAACTAGTAGATGTTGCGGAAGTGATTGGCCCTAAAGACATTAATAACAGAAGAAAACATATTGGATCAGATATTTAGATTTAGATACTGAAACAATAAAATATGCAAAAGAGATGTTAACTAAAACTCAGATGCTGGATGAATTCCTCTTGAAGTCCTGTCCAGCATCATCCTCACCTGTCGAAGTGAAATTAGAAGACGTTGTTGAAGGCTGTAAAGACACTGATACAAAAACAAATTGAAAATGAAATCAGAGTCTGAGATGATTCTTCTGTAAAAAAAGAGCCTCATGACGGAACATTTTTAAAATACCACATTCAGTCAAGTGTCATTCTCACCTGTACTAGCAGAACTATTAGATGTTGTGGAAGTGATTAGCTCTAAAGAAACTAAAAAGAAAAACAGAAGAAAATATATCAGATCAGATTAAGATGCTGAATTACAATACAGCATATTTTCATGAAAACCTTGATTATGGAGGTTTATGTTTCAACATTACAGTTCAATCCACCTCATCCTTACCTGTAGTAGTAGAATTGGTTGATGAAGTGATAAATGCTAAAGGATCTGACACAATAAAAGAGGAAAATAGGTTAAATCAGATTTAAATGATGGTTGCAACAGGCTCATTCTGAATACGTACCCCTGTATACATTTTTAGAGAGCGTGAAGTACAAGCTCAGAGGCATGTTTGGCTTTGTTTTGTCTGTACAAAACAATGAACGCTATGGAGCGGGTATGACACTGGCCCAGATGGCTTTAATTCCTTTTCGTGCTACTGGCTCACCTCTATATGGACGGCTTTTCCACTGTTACCAGTTTGTCCAGTGGCTCGCCGCGTACATTGGCAAACTTGAGACGTGGAGCGAAGTTGACCGAGTATGGCGAAGAATGGTTGCAGAAAGCAGGTGCAACAACGAAAGCAAAAAATTTAATAAATAAGTAACAGGATGAAAATGTGGTAAGTGTGGTAAAAATTAGGCGGCCGCGAGGGCTTTTCTTTTTCTGGATTGCGTTTTAAAACATTATTGGTTGAGTTTAAGGAAGGGGGTTGGGCGGGTTGCTCAGTCAGTTGGTCTACAGCGGCCTCTGGTGGTTGTATGCAAGAAGAGCAGGCACGAATATCACTCATGAGAGAAATTTGAGATCTTAAAAAGCACACACAGTGGCCTCTAGTGCATTCGCGAAAGCAAAAACTGCAAAGAGATGTACCTCCTGGGACATATTTTGTGTTCTCCAAAAGTGTATACAGGAGTACGTATGTGCAATGAGCCTGGGTTGGATAATTTACTGTGTTCTTCATGAAAGAAAGAGCATTTTTTGAGACCCACATTCCAGTTGTCTACATTTGCCTACAGTAGTACAATTGGAGAATGTTGCGGAAGTGACCGCATATTACGCCTGTTTCAAACCGCAAGCAAAAGAAGTGCGCGAGCAGTGCGTGAGCAGTGCGTATGGAGAGCAGCACGCAGGCGTTTGCCTTTCACACCAGCTGCATCTGCAGCGCGCATCTCTTGAGCAGCTGCTGCAGAGAACAATCTATTTCTGTCGGTTCTATCTAGTTACCTATCTCCTTCTCTATATATGAATACATTTTTTTTACTTTTCATCTGCACCCTGGCCCGCGGCAACTTCCTCCTATGCTGTTTCCTTAACCTGCAAGTCTTTATTTTACCAATTATTAAGATCCTACAGCACTGTATGCTTCTCACGCTCTATGAGGAGTGTGTGGTGCACTCAGAAGACAATCGCCTGTGACATCATGCCATTTTGTTTTTGATTGTCAGGATGTTGCAGGTCTAGTTATAATAATATTTTCTACAATATAGTTTTAATGATATTTATACATGATCAAACTATTGTTACTTTCTCCACTTCATCGATGTCCAGCGGCAGAGTAAAGGCTCGTTAATTCATGCTCGAGCAAAGGACGAGACGGACAGAAGTAATCAATGCATGCTCTTCTTTTACTTATTTTCACTTAGGTTCACAGGGCAAACAGCTCCCGGAGCTGATAACTTGGAATAACTTGAGTGAACATAAAACAAAGCCGAATAAAACTCTTCCTCTGCTTCAACTGCACAGCACACAGCGAGCTCACATCATCCAGCATGCGTGTCAAACTGCACTACCCACAATACACTTAGTTATGGACTACAACTGCCGTAAATAGCAGTCCTAAAGCGGCCACTTCTATTTCCCTTCTCCTGCAACACTAAACTGATAATAAAATTGTTTTACATTTGGTTTGCTAAATAAATATTTGTTGCAGTTTTTAATCATTAAGGTTCATTTGATTGACTATAAGTCAGTGGATATTATTGATGCATTTATTGGGTAAAATTGCTACTTTTATTGTCATTCAGTGTGTTTTTTGGTTATTATCAATGCACTGTCACAATTGAGCGTGAGCAGCGCGGCAAAAATCGACCCAGCGCAGAAACTATCGCGGCACTGCTGCTTCAGTGACGCTCACGCCTCGCGCTGCTTCTGTGTGCGGTATGAAAGCTCTAATCTGTTAACATGGACGCCGAAAAAACAAGTGCTGCTCACGCTCTGCTCATGTGCTGCTTATGCTTGTGGTGTGAAACAGGCGTAAAGGAAATGAAACTATTATAGAAACTGACAGGCTGTAAAAGCACTGATACAACACTATATTGAAAAAGATGTCAAATCAGACTCAAAGAATGAACTACTGTGTTCTTCATGATATTTATAAACGACCACATTCAGTTTAGCATCATTCTCACCAGTAGAATCAGCACTATTAGATGTGGCGAAAGTGAAAAACAAAAACATGGTAAATCAGACTTAGATGCAATTATCATGTTGTCCATGAAGAAACTACATGGAAGCTTGTGTTTTAAGAGTACAGTCCAGTCCAGGATCATATTTACCTGCAGTACTAGAATTGATAGGCTGTAAAGGCACTGATACAAAAACAAATGGGAAAAGATGTTAAATCAGAGTCAGATCACAAGAGAAATTCTCTAAATGATCACATTCAGTCAAGCACCATCCTCACCTGTAGAATTAGCGGGACTATTAGATGTTGCG
Source organism: Danio tinwini (assembly GCA_903798205.1). NCBI lineage: Eukaryota > Metazoa > Chordata > Actinopteri > Cypriniformes > Danionidae > Danio > Danio tinwini. The sequence goes on along the minus strand of CAIGQZ010030459.1, from coordinate 10,620 downwards.
GAGGTGACTGACTCTAAAGAAACAAAAAAATAATAATAACAAGAAAACAGATTCAGATGCTGAATTACCATGCTGTTCATGAAGAACTTAATTACTGAGGTTTGAGTTTTAGTTTTACATTCAGTCTAGCATCATCCTCACCTGTAGAAGTAGAACTAGTAGATGTTGTGGAAGTGACTGTTGGTAAAGGAACTGAAATAGATTAAAGCAGATGTTAAATGGATAGTCGATAAGGACGTCTGAGCTCTATTTGACGACAAGTAAAAGGAGGAGCTTCCTTAAAAAGGCACTTTCCAGACAGGAAGGACATTCACCTGTAGTAGTGGGATTGGTACATATTATGGTAGTGACCGTTTGTGGAGAAACTAAAATGATAAAAGATGGAAAAACAAATGTATAATCACACTCAAGAAAGTACTTCTGAAAGGATTAGAGTAGCATTACAAATGTACAGTGAAGTCCAGCATCATGCTCACCTGTAGAAATAGAACTATCAGATGTTGCGGAAGTGACCAATGGTGAAGAAACTGAAACAACAACAGCAGATGGAAACAGATGATGATGATACAGACTCAACTTATTCAAAAAGACAATAAAATAGAGGGTTTTGTTTTGATATTACAGCCAAGTTCAGTATCCTCCTCAAATGTAGACGTTGAATTGTCATCTGGTGTGATTGTTTCGGGCAACATGCTGACAACATCTGTTGTATTGTTGCTGCTCATTTCAGTAACATCTGAAAAAAAACAAACAATCAATCAATTATTAACCTACAGTGATCTTCATAATTTATTTTTGAAGAACCACATTTACTTAAGTACCATTCTTACCTGAAGAATAAGCAGAACTTGTAAAAGTTTTGGAAGTGGCTGTCTCTGAATAAAGAAGAAAACCATATGATCAGTCTAAGGGTGTACTCACTCTTGTCTATCCGAACCGTGCCCGGGCACATTTGACCCCCATTTCCCGGTTGGTTTGACTAATGTGAGTGCTACAAATCGTGTCTTGGTGCGGATCAGTTGGCTGGCCCTGGCCCAGTTGGAAAAGGTGTGCCAGAGCTAGTTTGGTTGGGCTTTGGCATGGTACACTTGAGTGCAAAGCGTGACTGAGCACGAAACTGAAGATGCAACATTTAAGGGACTGTTTCAAATGGATTTATTATTTATTTACTTTTCAACGAATGCAAACTGTCATAGTTTTTTAAAAGAGGCAAACCTCCAGCTGCCACCTTCAGCAAACCTCCTGATACCTGCAGCACGATTACTTTCGAGCGTCAAAAGTGGTGGATCTGTTCAGCGAAAGTGTTGACTGTGTGTCATCGCATCCCAAACGACTCAAAATGATACAAAATGAAATAACCAAAGCAATCTCCATTGTACTGAGCAAGAGTGCTTCTCTTCTGAACTGTCTTTTAGCTGGGCAGTCGCATCATCAATGACATAAGCGTGTTTGGGTCATGGAAGGTAAAGTTGCAGTGCGAGTGCGAGCGCGAGCCGAGGGAGAGAGGACAATCGCTCTCAGGCACAGTTGAAGACAACCGTGCCTAGTGTGAGTACACCCTCAGATGCTGAATTACCAAGCTGTTCATTAAAATGACTGATATGAACTACTGTATTGTTCAAGAGTAATTTCTGTTAAAAGCCAGTCTACAGCTGCACATTTGACATCCAGGCAAACACAATCAACAGAGGAATCATCAGACTACATTACCAGCTGAGCTTGTCTCTGGTGTGACTGTTGTACTGATGTTACTCATGTTAGTACCAGCTGAAAAAAAGATGCATATAAATCAAATCACAAAACACACACACAAACACTGAGCCATATAAAGGTCATATGATATAAAATATGTGAATATAAACTCTCCAATTATGAAAGGCTGCATTTTGATATCACAGTCCTTCTGACATAAATGACATTCAAACACTTTGCACAGTGGCAGATTTAGGCATGGGCAGAGATGGGAAGTAACGAAGTACAAATACTTTGTTACTGTACTTAAGTAGTTTTTTTCTGGTATCAGTACTTTACTCCACTACTTATTTTTTTGACAACTTTTTACTTTTACTTCTTACATTTTTACACAAATATCTGTACTTTCTACTTCTTAGATTTTTAAAGCCACGGTCATTACTTTCGTTTTCATGTGTTTGGTGGCGCGATCTATATTATGTCTTGTTGCTGCCAAATAATATGGGCGCATTTTTGATGCAGTCAGTCTATTTTTCCTCATTGCGCGCCTGCGTGCTGCAGCGCGCGACTTCTTCAATCGCGCACAGTACATGGCCTAGTTCATGAAGCTTACTCTGAGAAAGGCAAGGATTACTACGCAGAGCCGGCAAATTTAACATGACTGATGCTGCCCTGTTTATACGATAATAAGACAACTTTTGCTCGATCGGATCACAGGTAAACGCATTCCCGTCGAAAACATGCTGTTTAAATGCTTAAGCCTTTTGTCCATTTCCGATCATACTGCACGGGCTTTCTCCGGTCTTTTAATCTAATACCGCGAAATTAGTGCTTTTTTGTAAAGATTAGTACATTTAGTAGTAAAACAATCAAATACTTTATAAAAAAATGTATGCATTGCGGTTTATTTCCTTTATTTCTGATGAGTTCATATTTCCTAATACAGAATTTATGCTGTTTTTCTGTTTTTATTGACTATATGATTTTACATATAGGCCTATACTGTTGTCTTCAATTAATAATTTTAACAAACACTTTACAACAACAAAGGTAATTATACTGGGCAATTTATGTGTATGTACCTGTCTTACCTGTGTATGTTGCTTGTAGGGTAGACTAAATGTATTACAGTTTTTTTCAGTCACTTTAGCACATTTCTCAGATCAGAATTGATATTTGTAAAACAGTAGGACTAAGTGCATTTCTCAAAACAACACGTATAAATAGCAAAACACCATGTAAAAGCCAGTCTCCTGCTCAAAATCCTTCAGTTCATCTCTCAAAACTAAATTTCTGTGTCAATGGACATGTCAGTGGCGTCAGAATGACATGTCCTTGTGTCATTGTATATGAATAAGACTCAAATTACTTAGTAGTCATGTTGTCAATATTTCAGTGTACTCTGGAGGGCTGTTCTGGTGTAAACTATGGCAATATTTTAGCTGTTTGTTCTGTAATTAGTTGCCAGATCATGTCATTCTGATACAGAAAGGAAAAGAGAGCACCGCATAGCACAAAAAAAACAAAACAAAAGTAGAAATGTGAACAAGACAACCTCCTTTTAGACCTTCATTAGAAAAAGTCAAGATTCATCTGGGAGAAATGTCAAAAATGCATTATGACTAAATATTAAGACAACTTGTTCAGGCATTTGAACGATTAAATGTGGGGGTGAGTCTATTCAGAGATAAAAATCATACATGTTGATCAACATGACATCAGCAACTGATAACATAGGAAACATCAGAGAATAGCACATAACCATTTGCATGGATGAACAAAAGCAACTTGTTCATAAAGTGAAACTGCTTTTCTGATGTGCACAAGTGACACGATGATGATCTGAAGATTGAACAGGAGATTTGGGAATTTCAATTCTGATCTGAGAAATGGACCAAAGTGACTGAGAAAAACTGTAACAGAATTAATGTTTATCCATTAAATAAAATAAGCACAATACCTGAGAAAAAAACACTGAAATAGCGGGTTATTTATGAGAGCTGCTCTTTGAAGAGAATAAGCAGCTTTAGTCTAATGCAAAAAAATAGTTTGCAGTCAAATATTATAAATATTTATTTTAGCAAAATAAAAAAAATCGATATATTTTGGACAGAATTCAGTGTAAAATGTAAGACATTATTTATTAGGATAGACAGTGTATGAACATGAATGGCAGCTGTTGTTTTTGATCTAACAGCGAAAACAGCAAAACTACATGCTGAACACTGTGAGTTTGTGTCAGGATGATTATCTATCTCACTCGCTATCCTTCAGCTTCGTCCCTGATTTATCAAGAGTCGCCACAGTAGAATGAACCGCCAATTATTCCAGCATTTGTTTTACGCAGCAGATACCCTTCCAGCTGTACCCAGTACTGGGAAACACCCATACACATTTACATTCACACACACACACACACACATATAAACTACTGCAAATTTAGTTGAATTATTATTCGCCTATACCGCATGTCTTTGGGACTGTGATTGAAATGAGTACTTTTTACTTTTGTACATTTTTCAGGTGGTACTTCTTTACTTTTACTCAAGTACAAAAGTGTAGTCAGTACTTCTACTTTTACCAGAGTCGTTTTAAACATGATTATCTGTACTTACTTAAGTAAAGGATGTGTGTACTTTTGCCATCTCTGGGCATGGGCAATATGGGCGATCGCCCAGGGCTGCATTTTGCTGGGGGCGGCACATGGAGACGGTGCAAAAAAAAAAAATTTTATGCAAGTGTATTAATTTAGAGTGCCAATCCCAGAATAAAGACGTTAGTGGCCATTTACATTTGGCATCTTTAGCACGCGCAAGTTTGTTATTCTCTATGTGCAACCAAAACAACGCTGGTGAAATCAAACTGATGCATGCGCACAGAAAACCATTCCCGCGCACCTCACATGCGACCCTGTATGAACTTGGTTGTTTGCATGCACGCCGATAAAATTAGCGCCACTCATGCGCCATGAAACTGAAATAACAGCCTATTGTGCAGAGGTGTCGGCACGCAGCAAGTTTTACAAAGATTATGTAAAGTTTATGTATTATGACGATGATGTTACTTTTACTAAGCATGACTATAAAGCAGAAAGGAGGGATAAAGAGTTAGGGAGGTAAGACTTCATAATATTAATTCTCTCCCATGAGTCGGGTCTAAGACAACAGATAATTCAGTATAATTACTACACATCAACCATTTATTAAGCATTAGCAAATAGTGATTTCATTATCTGTTAAGCATTAATAAGCGTTAGTAAGCAGTTTATAACTGCAGCTACAAATGCTGTATTCTTCACTTACAAACACATTAATAATGTGCTTAATAACTGTACTTTCATACTTTGTTAATGGTTTATTTTTCATTACTAACTTAACTACAAACCAGTTATTTAAGCATAGTTGGTTGTTTTTTAAGATCATTCAGAATGAGTTAGTAAATGAAAAATCAACATTTATAATTCTTATTATTCAGGCATATAATAATAGTTAATTTGTATGGTAATAAATGCTTTATTAACTCAACTTTATCCAGTTTTGTGAGCTAATCTAAAGTGAGGACTATTTAAGCTTTATAAATCCCTTATAAATGACTATTAAAGGCTCAGTTAAATTCTAAACAGGAAAAAAGAACATAAACTACTTTATTCATACCTATGCATTTAGATACACAACTGAAACTATATCAAATCAAAAATAAATCTTTGTAATCTTATCTAATATAAAATTACTGTAGTTTAAACATTGCATCCTAATATATTGTTCAATTATTATATTGTTGTTGTTTTATCAAATTTTATGTCGTATTTTGACACTCCTGTTATTCAGCAATGTTTAAACTTTATGCATGACGTTGAGTTAATAAAGCATTTATTACCATAGATAGTAACCATTACTGTGCCTGAATAGTAAGATATATAAACGTTGATTTCAATAAAGTTAGTATTATTTACTAACTCATTCTGAATGATCTTAAAAACCACCAACAACTCTTAAATACAAATGGTTTGTAAATAATGCAGTAGTTAATTTAGTAATGAAAAATAAATCATCATCAAAGTATGAAAGTACAGTTATTAAGCACATTACAAATGTGGTTGTAAGTCAAGAATAGTGTTTGTAGCTGCAGTTATAAACTGCTTACTTATTTAATGCTTAACAAATAATGAATTCACTGGATGCTAATGCTTAGTAAATGATTCATAGTGTGTAGTTATTATAAAGTGTTACCGATAATTCTATAAAACATATGTTTTTCATTATATAATTGTCATAATTAATATTAATGCAAAAGATTTCTTAAGTGAGCATATCACTCCACTTGTTACATTGTTTTCCAGTAAAATTTAGGATTGATTTGAGTTATTTATTAAGAATAATAATTGTATAATAATAATACTAATAATAAATAAATTGTTATATTTATTGAAAAATAAATATAATCATATAAAAAGGAGGGGGGGGGGGGGGTATGGGGTGGTTCGCCCAGAGTGCCATTTAAACTAGAACCGCCACTGACTTTGCATATTTGATTAGATATGTAGACCAGTGTGCAATCCCCCACCAACAAACACACACACACACACACACACACACACACACACACACACACACACACACACACACACACGCACACACACGCACGCACACACACACACACACACACACACACACACACACACACACACACTGTGCATACTTACACAGAATAACAGAGACGAGAGCCAGTGTTCTTATAAAACCTGAAAGGCATATCAAATTCACTAAATTAAATTATTAAAAATCATCTGTTTCAAACAAGGCTGAGGTTTGTTGGGAGAATTGGTGAAGTAGTTTTTACTAAACTTGGCAAAAAATAACACTCACTTTTATGAAGAGAGGAAGCCATTGTCAGTATTTCTCTTTATCCAAAAAAAAAAAAAAAAAGATGATAGGATAAGTATCCTTCACAGCTCAGACAGAAAAAAACAAAGCAGCTTTGGCGCTGATGCATGACCTTGTTTGTTTATTCTGTGTTTCAAACATGAATGGAATATTCCACTGGATAAATGAACATACTTGTTAGAATTACACACAGTGGGAGGTTTAAGCCTTTCCTGCAATGTCAGCTATTTCAGAGCTCCAACAAATTTAACACCCATTATGGTTGCCAGTCCTGCATCAACAACTGTCATGGCCACCAAATCAGAGACACCTAACAAAAAGGCCACTAGTCCGGTCTCTTCCCAAGATGGCAACCAACCCAGAGTCTCTTCCTTACATGGCCCCCAGCCCTGTCTTTTCCAAATATAACAATGAACCTAAAGTATTTTCCCAAAATAACCACCAGCCCAGAGTCTTTTCCCAAGATAGCCTCCAACCCACAGTATCTTCTTA
>CAIGQZ010030436.1:0-11958 GCA_903798205.1 Danio tinwini | reverse complement strand
GATAGACGCTAGTGCGAATTGATTTAACGCCCAATAATCCGTAAAGCTCGCGCATGGTGCGTGACATGAACGCGGTGCCTTGATCAGTGAGAATCTCCTTGGGGATTCCCACTCGGGAGATTATGCGAAACAGAGCCTCCGCAACGCTCTTTGCTGAGATGTTACGGAGCGCTACTGCTTCCGGGTATCGGGTTGCATAATCTACTAGAACTAATGCAAACCGGTGCCCGCGTGCGGATCGCTCTAATGGCCCGATGAGATCCATCCCAATTCTCTCGAAGGGGATCTCCATAACTGGCAATGGGCGCAATGGCGCTTTTGGGGTGGCCGGTGGATTTACCAGCTGACATTCACGACACGCCGCGCACCATCTGCTGACGTCACCGTGAATGCCCGGCCAAAAGAATCGGGCCATGAGGCGATTTAGTGTGGCCGCCTGACCTAAATGTCCGGCCATAGGATTAGAATGAGCCGCCTGGAAAAGCATTTCCCGACGGCTCTTTGGTACTAATAATTGGGTTGTATCTTCCTTTGTCTGAGCGTCTTGGATCACTCGATACACCCTATCATTAATAATCGCAAAATAAGGATAGGAGAGGGGTCGATCAGGCTGGAGGATTTTCCCATCAATAACCTGCACTCTTTCGAGTGCATGTCTCAGCGTGTCATCACGCGACTGCTCCAGGGGAAAGTCTTTACACCGGGAAATTCCCAGCCCTTCCCCTGAGTCAGCGCGTGACGTCACGGCTTGGGATTCCCCCAGCTGAGCGACCCGCCCCCTCTCCGGCGATTTCTTTTTCCAAGAAACACCCGCACATAAGACCCCTAATAATCTATTAAATTCAGGCCAATTGGTTCCCAGAATTAGCGGGTGTTTGAGGTGCGGGTTAACCGCCACCTCCACTTTATGCTTTTTCCCCCTGAATTGAATATCTATAGCCGTTAGCGGGTAGTGAATTACATCCCCGTGCACACACCTTACCCTTACAGTGCGGCTTGTATCCAATGCCGGGTCTTGAAGCAGGCTTTGGTGGATGGAGGTCTGGTTACACCCCGAATCCACCAAAGCTTGATATATACCCCCTTTTATACTCACTGGTATCCGGTATAGCCCGTCGCGACCGGGGGCGACGATTGGCGTGGCGGGGACGCGAATCAACGCACTCACCTCCTTCACGGAGCTGACTTTTGGTGCGCTATCCTCGCCCCCGCGGCGCCAATGCATCGGCCCAGACCTTTTCACTACACCCCCGGGGCCAGCAAGACCAACCGATTGAACCGGAGAGAGACCTGGCGCTGTCTGGGAAGCAGCCAGGGGTGGAAACTCCGCCCCTCCGTCCTGATAGGTTTCCCCTTCCAGCGGGGCTGGCTGCGGATCCGCCTCATTGCACCGCCGTCTGGGTGCTGGCGTGGGCGGTCTCCGCATTCTGGGCCTGGGAACAGGACGAGAGAGAGAGAGAGAAAGAGGGGGAGAGAAGAGAGAGGTTATTTCGCCGACCCTGGACTTCGCCACCAGGTGATCCTCCGCCAGCTGGATAGCCGTCTCCAGATCCTTGGGCCGGTGGCACTGGACCCACTCCGATGTTCGGGAGGGGAGGCGGGTGATGAACTGCTCCAGCACCACGGCATCCATTATCTGGGCGACGGTCCGGCCATCCTGTAGTAGCCATCTGCGGCAGGCATCACGGAGCTGCTGGGCGAACGCAAAGGGCCGGCCGCTTTCAGTCAAAACCAGCGACCGGAAGCGCTGACGCTGCTCCTCCGGGTTGCGGCCGGCCCGCTGGAGAATAGCTCGCTTAAGGTGATGGTACTCCAGGAGATTCCGGGCCGGTAGCTGCTGGGCTGCGATTTGGGCTTCGCCCGAGAGCAGCGGGATGACTCGAACCGGCCACTCGGCCCGCGGCCAGCCACACGCCTCTGCCATCTTCTCGAAGAGATCGAGGAAAACTTCCGGGTCGTCCTCTAACGCCATTTTCTGTAAGGCGATGGGAGGGTGGGCGGCAGATGTCGGAGCGGGCCGGATCTCCTGGGACAGCAGACTCCGGAGTTGCTCGCGGTCCTCCCGCTGGGCCTCCATGAGGACTTGGAAACGTTGTTCCTGGGTGTTCTTCAGCTCCACCAGCGCATCCTGTTGTTGTTGGCGGAGGAACGCGAGGGCCTGTATGGCTTCCGCAAATGGCAGTCTTGACGGAGTGGTCATTCTGGCAGCAAAGTTTCTTCTTCTTCCCGGGTTTCGGCACCACTGTAGTAAGGTTCGTTTGTATGAGGGAAGAAGAAGACAGGGTCGGCGATATCAGGTAAGATAATAGTTTTTATTTTTCAGGTATAGTCACACCCCACGTGTAGCTGTGCGGGTGTGTGTGTGTGTTCTCTCCTCTCCCTCTCCCGGCTGCTCCTTCTCCTTAAGAAGGGTGTCTCTCCGGCCCAATCACTAGAATAAACAGGTGTTATTTATTATTTCTGATTGGCCTGCTGATTAGCTGCCGGGCTCCGAGCATGCTCTCCCCCCTCATTGGGTGTTCGATCACGCTTACCTCTCCACAATCTGACTTCAGCATTGTTTTTTAGATAAACAAGTCTGTTAACTTGGGATGTTTCTTAAATATCTGCACACATATTATGGTATTTATATGCTTTAGAAGAGTCAAAAACTTACATACAGCACCTTTAACCATTTCCATTTTATAACAGATTATCTGTCTGTGATGAAGATAAGTTTGGCCACAATGAGTTCATCGGAGAGACCAGAGTTGCACTGAAAAAACTCAAGATCAATCAGAAGAAGAACTTTAATATATGTCTAGAGAGGGTTGTTCAGGTAAGTGTGTGTGTTTCATACACAATCCACACACATGTTTATTAATAACCATCACTTAATTCACTGAATGGATTATTTTGAACAGACGAAACGATCATCAACTGCAGGAGGAGCACGAGGAATCACTCTCTATGAGGATGAGGTAAACATTTACATTCAGATTTATAAAGGTATACTGAAATATGTAATATTCACATGCAGGATAAAGCTAATACTTAAATACAGAGATACAGAATATACAATAAAATGCTCAAAACATAATTTGTGCTGCTTGTTCAAACTTATTTAAAATGATTTAATTTGTGCTGCTTGTTCAAACTTATTTAAAATGAGCTAAATCAACTAAATTCCTGGGTTTTTGGGACAACTTAATTGTTTTATGTTCAATCTATTTAAATTTGTAAAAACAATTAAGTTAACTTAACTGACTTGTGTTGGAACAACATATGAGAAACGAGATGTGAGACTTATGAGAAAACATGCCCCATTGAGAAAAGTGATACTGTTAAAAATGCACATGGCGCCCTCTAGTGGATTTGTGAAAACAAAAAACATCAAGCAGCCGTACATGTTTCTTGGTTCTCAAAGATTTAGCCTTGGGCATGTACCTCCAATGAGCCTGGTTTGAACATTTATGCACATTTGCCTACACCCTGGGTATCGTATTGTATTGTATCGATCTATAGTGTACACATAGCTTTTATATTTTTATACTTTTTCTTCAGCCACGCTCTATAGCGAAAGTCTTTAAATATTTACTTTTATTTTCTATTGCATAACTTTTATTTCTCCATAATTTAGAATCTTATTTTATAATTTTTATTTATGTTGTTGTGGTTATTATTTTAAGGTCACGAGTGGATATGCGTTTCACTGCATATCATACTGTGTATGACTCTATATGTGAAATAAAATTTGAGATTCGCAGAAATGTGCACAGCGCCCTCTAGTGGATTCATGAGTAATGGCATATATGAGAAATCGTGCCCCAATAACGTATTTGAGATTGTTAAAAATGTAAACGGCGCCTTCTTATGGATAAGTGAAAAAAACTGCAAGCATACCGTTGAATTATTAACCCCCTGTATTTTTTCCCTAAATTTCCGTTTAACGAAAATAAGATTTTGTTCAGCACATTTCTAAACATAATAGTTTTAATAACTCATTTCTAATAGCTGATTTATTTTTTCTTTGCCATGATGACAGCACATAATATTTTACTGTATATATATATTTTTTTTAAGACACTAGTATCCAGCTTAAAGTGACATTTAAAGGCTTAACTAGGTTAATTAGGGTAAAATTAGGGTAATTAGGCAAGTCATTGTATAAATACAAATAAGACTTTCTCCAGAAGAAAAATTATAGGAAATGCTGTGAAAATGTCCTTGCCCTGTTAAACATCACTTGTTAAATAATTCTGACTTCGATTGTTCATAGCCCTGGGTACATATTTCGTGCTTCCCAAAATGTAGCCCTGGGTACATTTCTTCAATGAGCCTGGGTTTGTTTCTTCAGTATGTAAATTAGCCTCTATTGTTGACCTCTATTGTTCCCCATCATCCACACTGCTCTGTGTTTCTCCAGACTGGGAAGGATGGTAGTGAGCTGGAGGAGAGAGGTCGTATCCTCATATCCCTCATGTACAGCACTCAGCTCGGACGGCTGATCGTGGGTGTTGTTCGCTGTGTTCACTTGGCAGCAATGGATGCCAACGGCTACTCTGATCCCTTTGTTAAAATGTGAGTCCAACTCCATGTTAAAGGGACAGTTTGTCGACAGTTTTTGGGACTCCACTTGTTCCAACCTCATTTGAGGTTACTATGGTAAAATAAATCAGGTAACACTTTTATACGTCACTTTCAGGTGACGTAGTTACACATGCACTGCAATAAAATGCTTTTCTTTTAAGTTTTTGTTCTGTTTCTAGTTCAATTTTCTGAAATAATGAGTCAAAATCATTATTCTTTTTGTTAAAACAAGCTAAATAATCAGCCAATAGGGAAGCAAAATTATTTTATTTCAAAGCGAAAACAAAATTATCTTGCTCACCCTATTAGCAGATTATTTAGTTTGTCTTAAATAAAAACTCACTTAATTTGACATTATTTCCGAAAACAAGGCAATATTTTTGCTTGTCTCTAAAAAGCTTCTTGTCTTCTGACATTTATAGATAACTGGACTAGTAACAAAACAGTAAGTCTAAACAAGAAAAGCTTTTTTGCAGTGTGTTCCATGCATTTACTATAGTATTTACAAAGAATTACATGCAACCCCAAACATATAGTAAATATGTAATTAATTAATTTGACACAGTAGTTAAATTAAAAGTTACACTTTAAACTGCATCATCTCAAAATAAAGTGTAACCATGAATTATAAGCAAGATATGTTGAGCTGATGCTTTTGATGGACAACTAGGGTTTATAAAACATCTTGTGAAAACTTTAAATTCTTAATGCATTATTAGCAATTGTACTGAAATACAATCAGATGCACATTGTTAATCTCTACAGTCAGAATGTTTTATGTAATAAAAGATTAGCACAAGACATTACATGTTAATTGTAATCAACTGTATCAACATGTGATTTTGCATATTTCTATAAATGTGTATAGATGTCTGAAACCAGATATGGGGAAGAAAGCAAAGAACAAAACGCAGATAAAGAAGAAGACCCTCAACCCAGAGTTCAATGAGGTACTGTAGGCTGTTTACTTCTAATGTGGACACATATGATATAATTCATTAATATGATCTAGAAAATAGCAGAAACTAATACAAGTAGGGTGACACGTTGGATCAGTCGCCTCACAGTAAGAAGGTCGCTGATTCAAGTCCTGCCTGGGCCAGTTGGCATTTCTGTGTAGAGTTTGCATGTTCTCCTGTGTTAGCGTGGTTTTGCTCTGGGTGCTCCGGTTTCCCCCACAGTTCAAACACATGCGCTATAGGGGAATTGAATAAACTAAATTGGCCGTAGTGTATGAGTGTGTGTGTGTATGTGCATGTGTGTGTGTGAATGTGAGAGTGTATGGGTGTTTCCCAGTACTGGTTTGCGGCTGGAAGGGCATCTGCTGCTTCTAACCATTCCCATCTGCTGCTGGAATAGTTGCCGGTTCATTCCGCTGTGGCGGCCCCTTATGGAAATGAATGAATAAATATACTGTATAAATAGCTTGACCTAAAAGTTTGACCAGGTTATTAAATAACAACTACTTTGGTCTTTGATCTCAGTTGCTAGATCCTCTAACTGTGATAATTCATCTCTGGTTAATGTGGCTTTTCTTATGCAATTAGGGAATTTATTAAAACATAATTTAATATTTATGCTTATTGCATTAAATGTAAAGGGTGGAATGTATTAGTATGTATAGATAATCAACAAAAATGTTTTAGGTTTTAAAAAATGTGTTAGTTTTGTGTAATTGTCTTTGTGAACATTATTTATTATTATGTACTATTTCAGCAGGCTTTAAAACTGAAAAAAGTGATGCAATGAGTATTTCATTACATTTTACTCGCAGAGTGGTTTTGCTGCATAATGTTAAAGTTTAATTATTGCTAATAAGTCTTAAAAGGTACTTAAAGTAAATATGTCAAAGGGTTAATGCTTTTCTGTCTTCGTGTGGAAGGTTTTGTTAAGAAAATGTTAATTACATATTGATTGTTTTCGTTCCTCAAGAATGAACCAAATGCTTTTTGACTGGAAAATAATTCTGTAATTTCAGCACTTCCAAAATATGCTTTGATTAAACTATTAATCTGCTGACAGCTCTATAATTATGCTTATGCTTAAAATGGTAAAACTAACTGAAAATACATGGCAGAAAAAAATTATGTACTGTATATCAAAATATATAATATAGTTGTGTTTAGTAATCTGGTCCAACACTGAAGCAATGCAAATCCTTAGTACTGTTTTGTTTCATTCATTCATTTTCCTTCAGCTTAGTCGCTTTATTAATCAGGGTTTGCCACAGCAGAATGAATTGCCAACTTATCCAGCATGTTTTCAACCCAGGCTTATTCTGAAAACGTAGTCCCGTGGCCATTTCTGGAGACAGTGAAATACGTCCCGGGAGGTATGTATTTTTGCAGTTTTTGTTTTCGCGAATCCGCGAGAGGCCGCTGATTGTGATTTTTCATGTCTCAAATTTCCGTTCGCGCTCGCTGTTCTTGCGTAAACCCACTAGAGGCCACTGTCGACTGACTGTCTGTCTGACTGACTAGCAGGACCAATCGACTGACCCACGCTCCTCCTTCCCTAAACCCAACCAATTTTATCGATTGACCCGCCCACCCACTTACTTCCCCTAAACCCAACCAACGATTTACAAAAATCTTCCAGAAAAAGAAAAGCCCTCGTCTGATTTTTACCACGTTTTCCGAACACATTCTCACTCTGTTGTTCACTTGTTTATTTTATTTTTTAGATTCTGTTTTTGTCTTACCCGATTTCTGAAACTGCTCTTTCCCAGACTCGAACCCCGTAGTCGTGGTTAACTCCTCTCTGAACATTTCCCGGTGGCCTGACGGTCAGTCTGGCCTGCAGCGAACCCCCCACCTCATTATTTTCTATATTGCATCGGATGTGGCCTGCCGCGCACCACCACAACACCACCCCCCCTCACTTTCTAGTTCGCATCAGATGTGGCCTGACTGACAGTTACTTTGGACCGGTTGAAAATGCTTTCCCAGTTCGTGTCCCTGCTGCTGACGTACATGACAAGCTAACGGGACAAACTGGTTGGCACGGGAAAGCCCCGTAGTGTTTGTTTAAAATTTTTTTTAATGAAACAAAATTAAATGAAGCCATACGTACCTTCGGCTACATAATTCGCGGTCTCCAGAAACGTCCACGGGACTACATTTTCAGAATGAGCCTGTGTTGCATGTTTTACACAGAGAATGCCTTTCCAGCAGCAATCAAGTACTGGAGAACACCCATACACACTCATTCACACACACACACACTCATACACTACAGACAATTTAGCTTATTCCATTCACTTATAGCTCATGTGTTTGGACTGTGAGGGAAACTGGAGCACCCGGAGGAAACCCACACCAACACGGGAGAACATGCAAACTCCACACAGAAACGCCAACTGACCCAGCGAGGATTCGAACCAGCAACCTTCTTGCTGTGAGGCAACAGTGCTAACCACTGATCCACCGTGCCACCATGTTTTGTTTCAATACATATATATATATTTAGATCTATTTTATCATGCCATAGATTATACCTTGCCATGTGACTGTGGTTTTGCAGGAATTCAGCTATGAGATTAAGCATGCAGAGCTGGCCAAAAAGACTCTCGACATCTCAGTATGGGACTACGACATCGGCAAATGCAATGATTATATAGGTATGTCCATTTACATTTAAATATGTAATTTCTAGTTTTCTGTTTCAGTGTGTTTACATCCGGTGTTAACATCTGTCTTGACACATTACAATGTACAAATGTGATACAATTTTTTTTGCGAAGCATGTGAAGATGTTTACCAAGTGTCTATGTTTAAAATTGATCGTTTTGTCATATATGTTTATTTTAATTTCTATAATTTAAAAAAGGGCCAGATTTACCGTCCGCTCATGCTAGCACAAAACCTTACTTGGTGTTTTAAAACATTTATTACAAACAGTTGTTTTGCAGCTGACCTTATTGCATATGCATTTGCGTGAATAATAAAATATATGCCGTTTTCTTTAATATAGCAGACAATTTAAAACTTTTAGCAGTGTTTGTGGGAGAAAATGTACTCGTATTTGTGTCATTCTTCTTGTTTGTTGAACTGTTGTCAACAAATATCACATTTGCAAAGCACTAATATTGGAAAGGAATTGACTTGCATAATGCATAATAAAGAATATTCTAATTAGGGCTGCTCAATTATGGAAAAAAATCATCAAGAATATATAGGTCATAATTGTAATGACAATTGTTCAAAACGATATACAGTTGAAGTCAAAATAATTTACCCTCCTGTGATTTTTTTCTTTTTCAAATATTTTCCAAATGATGTTTAGCAGAGCAAGCTTATTTGTTTTATTTTGGCTGGAATAAAAGCAGGTTTAAATATTTTAAAACCTATTTTAAGATTAATATTATTACCCCCCTTAAGCAATATATTTTTTGACTGTCTGCCAAAGAAACTACTGTTTTACAATGACTTGCATTAATTACCCGAATTAAGCCTTTGAATTGCGTTTTAAACTGAATTCTAGTATCTTGAAAAATATCTAGTAAAATATTATGTGCTGTCATTTTAGCAAAGATAAAATAATCAGTTATTAGAAATTAGTTTTTTAAACTATTATGATTAGAAATGTGTAAAAAAAAAATCTTTTTGTGGAAAGGAAGGGGGGGGGGGGGGGGATACAGGGCCGCTAATAATTATGACTTCAACTGTATATATAGTTATTTTCCTCCCTTTAAATAAGGAAAGGGTAATACAGTTGAAGTCAGAATTATTAGCCCCCCTTTGAATTATTATTATTTTTATATATTTCCCAAATGATGTTTAGCAGAGCAAGGAAATTTTCACAGTATGTCTGATAATATTGTTTCTTCTGAAGAAAGTCTTATTTGTTTTATTTTGGCTAGAATAAAAGCAGTTTAATTTTTTTTAAACACCATTTTAAGGTCAAAATTATTATACCCTTTAAGCTATATATTTTTTCCATAGTCTACAGAACAAACCATTGTTATACTATAACTTGCCTAATTACCCTAACCTGCCTAGTTAACCTAGTTAAGCCTTTACATTGTTGTATTAAACTGCCAGTACATTTTCTGTTATTTTACAGACTTATTTCTCTAGATATTAATTATTATCCATTATATTATTTCAAACTAATAAAATGTCAATAAAAGCAGTGGTGTAAAGTAACAAATTACAAATACTCAAATTACTGTAATTGAGTATTTTTTCTCAGGCATAATTTACTAAGTAGTTTTAAAAATGTGCACATTTACTTTCCCTTGAGCACATTTTTTTGTGCAGTATCTGTACTTTTACTCCACTACTTTCCTTCAACCTGCAGTCACTACTTGATTTTTTCTTGTCTATGGGGATTAGTCCTGTCACACATAGAAGATAAATCACCTCATAATGAACTTCCTCAAGACATGGGTGATTTCTAATAGCAGCAAACTGTTTGGAAGCATTAAAAGTGTCCAAGAAGATGTCAAAAATCTTTACATGCATTGACCCAGAGACTGTTAAGTCACTGATGAGAAGATGACGGATATTTACTGTATGATGACTGAATTGGCTAGTAGGCACAGGACGTCAACATGACATCAGATTGACGTTGTACCCAAACTTCATGGGGACGTTGCATTTTGTTTGGAAATGAAAATCGTGTTGACATCAGAACCCAACGTCAGTCAGATGACGTCAATGTCTAACGACCAACCTAAAATCAATTCAATATTAACGTCTAATGATGTTACAGCTTGACATTGTGTGGACGTTACCACTATGACGTCTATCAGACGTTGGATTTTGGTTGCCATACCTGATGAATAAATGTCAGTATTTGATGTCATATATGATGTTGGTTTATGATGTTGGCTCAACTTTGGATTTTGGTCACTTTCTAACACAACCTAAAATCAAATATTAACATCATTTGACGTCGTTACTAGAAATCCAAATAACGTTGTCCTTAGACGCTGGCTAGACATTGAATTTTGGTCACCTGATGTCACAATCTAAATTTAACCTAATATTATTGTCTTATGACATTGTGTGCCTGCTGGGCAATAACAAAATGCACTACAGAATGTTGTTTACACACATCCACTAATTACATGTAAATTATCTTCTACAGCATACTACTCACTACTCTTGAGTACTTTTATAAAGGTCTTTTAAAAGGTCTTTTTACTCCTACTTTGAGTAATATTTACAGCAGATACTTTTACTCTATTTGTACTTCATTTTTAGGTAAGTAATGGTACTTTTACTTAAGTATGATTTTTCAGTTCTCTTTCCACCACTGAATAAAAGTCACTTTGTTAAACCGAGGAGTTGAATTTTCAACATCAAAAGTGGACAGAGCAGAGATCAACATCCCATAATGCAATTCACAACCATAAATAAATGAAAAACACTTGTGAATCACAAGCAGAATACAATAGCTGTTAATTAACAGATATTTTTTACAGCGTAATTATGCATAATTCATTGTAATTACTATAGTAAAAGCATAAAGTGTTACCAAATGTTTTAATACCACTTTATATATCTATATTTCATTATCAGGAGGCTGCCAGTTGGGTATCACTGCCAAAGGTGAGCGTTTGAAGCACTGGTACGAATGCCTAAAGAATAAAGACAAGAAGATCGAGCGTTGGCATACTCTTCTGAACGAGAACCACGTCTCCAGTGATTAAGCTCTTAAAGCATTCTGCATGCCTTCGACAGTTTCACGTCCTTAAGTTGTACTCGGCCCATCTGCCAACTACATTTGCCTCAACTAACTGCATATCTCGGTCTGTACTGATCTTGTTATTGTCCGGCTGACACATGATATGCTTTCAAGGAACAAAATGTGATGTCTGGAGCTCTTCTGTTCACTGTGATCTACACGAAATGACTATAGGTTAGGATTGAAGTGTAAAAGAACTGCACAATTACGTCTCGTTCTCTTATCTTTACCCAGTAGCATTGTGTTTTGTTTTGAATTATAGTTTAAGAATAACTGTAAAAACTCCAAATAGTTACCTTGTCGTGGGAATGCGTTACTATCATGTCTCTCTTATTAAAAAGCAGCATAGAAAAAAATAATTAAAAGAAAAGAGGCGGATTGAGAATATCAAAGCCCTTATTTTAACCAGTCTAAGAATGTTTACATGCCATATAGAATGTCAGGTAAAATGATTTCTTTTACACAAAGACATTTAGCAGCTTACTTAAACACCTTTGAGATCCGATTTTCATAGTTTTTGCAAACAAATATAGGCAAAACAACATGTAGGAATGTTTACACAGCACAGATAAGACTAAATCCAAAGAATGTTCAAGGGTGGGTTGCACCATTAAGCATTACATTAAACTAATTTAGGAGAGACTCAAAGTTTTGTTGACGTACATTTTTGTTGTGAATTAAAAATTTAAATTGATT
>CAIGQZ010030434.1:59754-72113 GCA_903798205.1 Danio tinwini | reverse complement strand
ATGTCTGATTTCTTAAGTTGTGGTTGAGCTTGTCTGACATCTGCACAACTTGGCTGATTGGATGAGCTGATTGCCTTTCTGATATTATTGATCTTATCAGTAAAGAAATGAGCAAACTCATTACATTTACTTTCCGAGAGTAGTTTATCCTACCGGGGGGGTTTGTGAGTCTCTCCACCGTTGCAAAGAGTGTACGCGCATTATTTAAGTTGCTGTTTATAAGGGTTGAAAAGAAAGTTTGCCTAGTGGTTTTTAGATTCACATTAAAAGCATGAAGACTGTCTTTATAGATATTATAATGGACTACTAGTTTCAACTTTCTCCACATACGCTCAGCTTTTCTGCACTGTCTTTTGCATCATATATATATATATATATATATATATATATATATATATATATATATATACAGGGCTTGAGTCTTGACATTAACACCCACCAACCCGCCAAATGCGGGTATGACAGCCGCTCCCACTAGCCACTTTGGCTGGTTGAAAGTAATTGTTAAATTGTAGTTTTCTTAATAGCAGGGTTCGACAATAAGGATGGCCCAATATGCGTGCAGATGTGATTTTAGAACGGAGAAGCAGCACGACTAACAAAAATAGCGTTCGAAAGAAAGCACGTGAATACCGAATGAGAGAATCACTCGCGCGCACAGGTGATGTGATGCTGTTTAAAACGAGCATGTGCTCCAGTTTCCTGGTGCGAAGCAAATGTGTCTGGAAATGCAACTGCTGTGATCGGTTCTCTTTGAAATAGACTGGACAAAAAGTGGTCATCCTTTCATTATCACACACGGTATGTTTTTCATCTGCTTTCTTTTGCATAGTTATTTTTGTTAATATGGTTTAATTATCATTTTTTAAATAACATTGCTTTAATATGAGATTAACTCCCCATTTATGTGTAGTTAACTGGTGATCCGAGAGACCTTTAGGCAGGACAGATTATTGTGTATAGTTTTAGATGGCAACAACTTTTTTTTAAATGTCAATTGTTTTTTTTAAAGAAAGGTTTTGCTGAATAAAAAGTGTATGTATACAGCTATATTTTGCTTGTTTTGACATTATTCAAAAAAATTTGTGGCCACAAAATAATTATTTATTTATATTTGGTGTGGTCAGAGATACATTTGATAAATCTTTAGTGTTGTGATGTGATTAAAAACTAATTGCAATGCGACACTATGAAACCACAACCCATTTGCTCATGCACTTTAAGCAAGTTCATACACACAAGCAAAAAAAGTGAATGAGGACTCATGTGGACATAACACAAAGTCTAAATCAAGTAATTGGTGTGTCAAAGTCAAATTTATGCATATAAGATATATTTTCCCTACAACAAAATTGTGGCTAGTGAAAATGGCGAGTGGCTAGTAACGGTGGAAAACTGCTAGCCACAGCGGCTGGTGATCAAAAAAGTTAATGTCAAGCCCTGTGTATATTTATTTATATATATAGATTTATATATATTTATTATAGACAAAGATGAACAGCGTTGCAAATAATATGTAAACAAGTGTGCTCATATTAAAGTGATAGTTCCCCTCAAAAAATTGTGTCTTCATTTACTCACCCTTTACTTGTTACATGAGGTGCTTTTTTTCTGTTGAACACAAAAGAAGATATTTTGATTAATGCTGGAAACATGTAACCATTGACTTCCATAGTATTTGTTTTTTCTATGGAAGTCAATGGTTACAGGTTTTTGACTTTCTTCAGAATATCTTTTTTGAAACAATTTCGAAGATAATATATAGATAGTGAGTAATTTGTCATTTTTTGATAACTGTCTCTTTAAGGTCTCTCCAAATGGCTGACAGAGTGACGTATCCTCTCCTGAACACTGATAACGAGGAGCGCTTCCCAGTTTACAGATCTCGAACACACAGGACAGATCTGACCTCAGAGGAAGAGCTGGGTTCTGCACTGAGACGAGAGCCGTTCCTCAGGAGAGACAGAGGTTTAGGAGAAACCCTGAACACAGAGAACAACACTCACGTCAATCTGAAGGTGGATCTCAGCATATACATAAATCACACTCTGAAATATGACTGCATGGGGATAATATTCTGTGTTATATTCATGTGGTATTATCACCAATGCAAGTATAATAGAATTTAAATGTATTCTATATAAGTAAATAATAGGCATATTTAGAGGTGCTACTGCAATTACTTCCTAGTTGTATTTATTTTTTATTCATATACTGACAATTTAGTATATACAGTATATATACTTATTTTGTTTCACATATTTAACTTTTTTAACTGCATGTATTGTTAATTTATAACTAATGTATAAGTAATATAAATTTATTTAAGATAATTGAATTTAATTTATACAACAGTTCTGTTTGGTTCTTTAATCTGATTGGCTGATAGCCGTGCAATATTCTGCCAGTAACAGCACTCGACCAGCCTCTTCACCCTTCATCCTTGTGTATTACTCCGCTCACATGTGCAGCAACAAGCTGAGGACACTACAGTTTGACAAATATTCCTGCTGTTGGGCAACATAATGCATTTTGAGGCTTTTTAATGGAGAATGTAGCTGTTTAGAGTGCAACTATGCAGTTTATTTATAAGGATATTGCCTATTTTAAAAAATTTTATAATTTCTGAGAGACAGCGCGTCTGCGGCCTTTAGCCTGTCTTTGAGTAAAGACTGTCTCTCCACAAGATGGTGACAAGACCGCATAATAAGCCCTTAGAAGATTAAAACTTACTACAGATTATTCCTTACTACAGCTGATCAAATCATTATCATGCTGGTAAGTGATATTCTACGTCTATCTCTCTCTTTTGTATGATGTAGTGCTGTATTTATAATTGTATTGAGTGTGAGATGGGACTCACATATCAGGAATATGTGTTGTGTTGGCAGAAAGAAAGAAAAAAAGCCTGCATGTGTTTAGCGTTTTTTCTTCAACAGCAGTCTGGTAAGGATTGTGCTGCTTTTTTCGGGGTTAATTATTGTGATATCACGATTGCAACAGAGAAATACTGTAGACCAGTGGTGTAGTCGGGGCTATACGCATGTATACTCAGTATGCCTACTTTTTTCCATGAGCTGTTTGGGTATTACGACTTCTAAGAATCAATAATTGGGTATACCTTCGGTATACTCACTTGTTTTTCTGATTAGACTTCCTAATTTGCGTGTATTTGCGTCCCCTTTAACTGTATACCAAATGTTTTTTTTTTTTACTTGCATCTTATTTGTTGCAATCAGTGCATTTTTGTTAAATTTGCGCCATTCCCCACCCCCTGACGACCGCAGCAGCTGGGAGAAAATTTCGGGAGTTTTCCGATAACGACGACAAGTCAACTAAATGATGTCTCACTGAAACACTGAGGTAAAATTATTTTTAAAAAGCATGGACATCGCTTTAGCCCCCTATATTTCTATTCAGTGCCTCTAAATGTTTTGCGATTTCCTCATGAACTGTACACTACTAAATGATCACCTCAGTCCCCTATAAATTTGATATGAAAACGGCATCAGACTTCCGCTCCTCCGTTTTCAACTCGTTTTTCATTTAATCAGCAAACCACAGCTTTGCAGAGTGAGAGCAGAAGGTGTGTTCATCTATAGATTCTTATAATATATGCATATTTGCAGTTCTTTGCTATAGAAACACTTGTATCACATGTACCAATCGGGTTTCCCCATCTACTGTTTCCTCGGCACTCCCCTCATCATCACAGCTGTTCCTCCAAATAAAATGCAACTCTTAACGAACATTTATTATCAATTAACTCTGATTATAAAACACATTACAGTGCATGTGGCATTATATATCATACATTCATGCACAGGATTAAACAGTGACAGAACCACTCAGTGAATGTCCTCATTTTAACTGCATATCAGAGTGAGATCAGAGTGAAATATTGTGTTGTATCTTTGCTAAAAATGATTTATTATTATGACATATTATGATAGTGAAATATGTAAATGAGCCTGTACATTTTTTAAGATGTTTATATTCATGCTATTTTGAAAAAAAGTGGTAGTTCTATTTAAAACATGTAAAAAATACTTGAGTATAGGCTAGTATTTGAGTTTTTGAAGAAAAAAACTTTTTATTTTCCTGATATATATATATATATATATATATATATATATATATATATATATATATATATATTAGCTAAGCATAAATCATTGAATAGGATTAGGCTATTAGCATCTCGCTTTAAAATGAACCAATTTGGTTAAATATTTTTCCTTTTTTAATGGATAGTTCATTCAAAAAAGTAAAATTGTCATCCTTTACTCAACCTTTACTTGTTCTGAACCGGTTTGTCGTTTTTTTTTTATTTTGTTTAACACAAAAGAAGATATTTTGAAGAAAGCTGAACACCTGTAACCATTAATTTCCTTAGTATTAGTTTTTTCTTTCAATAGTTACAGGTAACTTATGTAAAAAAAAATTATATATATATAGTTTCGTCGTTTCTTTGCCTACTTTTAATAGTACACCACTTTTTTTTTTAGGACTACACCACTGCTGTAGACTGTAATAGACTGTAATACTGTAAGGAGATATCTCTGTAGACGAATGGCGTATTATGTAACGTTCAGCCTTATTATCTTAAAATGTGAGCACTTGTTTTGTTATCACTTTAGACATTACGCTAGAGAATCATTCAAACACTAGTTCTAAAGTGACGTTAGTGAATTAGTAACGGCTTCTGCTGTTTTGACATCAGCTGCAGATGTGAATGAATGGTGGAAGAAAGTAGTTCCTCATACAAAAGGGTTTTTAGACTCTCCGTGTTTGATTTTCTTTTTATATTCAATTTTTATTTCCATTCATCTTTATTTATATAACGCGTTTAAAATGTAGATTGTGTCAAAGCAGCTTCACATAGAAGATTACAGTGAATTAAAACAGTCAGTTCAGTTTTCAGAGTTTAAGTTCAGTTCAGTTAAGTTCTCCTCCATGACCACCACGACAACTGCTCAGGATACGGCCTCATCCGGGATTGTGGAAACCTTGGGATAATCTCTTCACAGGTCTTGGATCGCATCAGTGGTGCTGCATAATCTCTGGGGGCCTCGGGATGAATATCCCCAGGTGGAAATAGAGAATAAAGAGAATAATTAGCATAGCTGCTGTTTATAGTGTATATAAACGAGATGCGTGGAGCACATTCATTCGTTCATGCACCGCTAAGTGATGCACTAAGTGTATGCTTTACTAAAAAGAGGGAGAGTGTGTCTGAGCCTCTGACATTATCAGGAAGGCTATTCCAGAGTTTAGGAGCCATAAATGAGAAGGCTCTGCCTCCTTTATTTGGCTTTGCTATTCTAGGTACTACCAGAAGCCCTGAGTTTTAAGATCTTAAAGAGCGGGTTGGATTGTAGTGAGATGGGAGGTTGGTCAGATGAACAGGAGCTAGATTACTTAAAGCTTTATAGGTAAGAAGTAATATTTTAAAATCAATACGAAACTTAACAGGCAGCCAGTGTAAGGAGGATAAAATATATACACGATTGTTCTGTCGAACTGTTGTATAAATGCAATATCTCACTCGTAGCAGTGTGATATGGCTGTATATCAGCACTGGTGGGGCACTAAGCACTCGACATGCGGCCTTGAGCCAACGCACGCTTCCTACCAGTGCTGATATACAGCCATGTCGCACTGCTACTTGTGTGATATTGCTCATATATGTTAGTTTTCAATTAAATGTGTTTTAATTTACTTTTGTATATTTTACGTTATATTTTACGTTTTTTAATTTACTGTTTTATATATTATATATTTGTAATATGTTTAAAATATTCAGTTTTTTTAATTTATTTTATCATTATTGTTTATTATTTGACCGTTTAAGCTAAATTATTGAAATTAAGTTGTTACTAATGTATCTATAGTATCTTTATCTATAATAAAATCTCATGTTAAGTACTGTAAGAATGATGTGAATTATTACAAAAACAATTTCTACTATGTATATTAGATTACCAATTTAATGTTAATGTTAATTAACAGTAACCAAGATAATAAAATGCTTTAAAATAATTTCCACATTTTTCATTGTATTTTTTTTTATTCTGCATTAATTTGATTTTAATTCCTGCTTCAATAGGGACGTTGTTTGCTTTATTCTTTATTATATCATTCATCTGTTTTGTTTTCTATGACAGAAGCCTTCAGATCTGTCCCGGAGCAAGACGTTCAGCACTTTGAGTGATATTTTTAAGCGGGTCAATGCTCGGGCCACTTCAGGACAGATGAAAACAGAAGACAAAGCGGCAGGAGTCAGTAAATCCACAATGGACCTCAATTTACAGCGGACGGACATGCCATCAAACCCTCGAAACATCGTAAGGCTGACTATGCTTTTCAAAGGCAGCTGTTATAACAAATAAAGAGATATACTGTTAGTCTGAATGATATTATTGGTTATTATAGTATATATAGTTATTTAGTTACATTTAAATGAAGCGCATCTGCATCATCTTGTAAATTATAACATTTGTAACTTGAAAATTTTGTTCAAAGGTTTGAGGTCAGAATTGTTTATTGTATTATTATGGCTTAAATTATTCAGTTAGAGTCAAATGTAAGAGTTAAGACATTTATAATATTTTAAATATCTTGAAAGAAAGTGTATCATAGTTCACCATTATAGTAAAGCATCGATTAAATGCCTCTTGATCATCAAATTATTATATTAATGAATAGAAAACATTAAAAATACATGTTTGTTTCTTTTGTTCAGTTAATAATGGATGTAAATCTCCACTTTTATATTGATATTTGTATATATATATATATATATATATATATATATATATATATATATATATGAACAATTCTTGATCATATAAAACATTTTATTATATAAAAAAATTATATATAAATATATATTTATTTATTTTTGTGCTAGAAATGAAAAATGAACATGCATTTAAATAAACAAAGAATAAATAATCAATGCATCATTTGTATATTCAAACAAAATTTTAAGAAACTTTAGGGAAAAAATACACAAATAATTTTCAATCATGCAGTTTTTGGCTGCAAATTCATGCAAATGAAAAATGAACATGCATTGATTATTTAAATGCATGTTCATTTTTCATTTGCATGAATTTGCATACTCAAGCATAACATTTTAAGAAACTTGTAAAATAATTATACATATAAATAATTTTCGTTCATGCAATGTTAATATTCTTGTGCTACAAATTTATGCAAATGAAAAATGAACACATTTAAGTAATCAATGCATCATTTGTATATTCAAACATAACATTATAAGAAACTTGTAAAAAAAATTCTAATATATAAATAAATTTTAATCATGCAATATTAAGATTTTTGTGCTACAAATTTATGCAAATGAAAAATAAACACATATTTAAATAAATGGTGCATCATTTGCATATTCAAACAACTTTTTAAGAAACTTGTAAAACAAATGATATACGTGGATAATTTTCAATCGTGCATCATTTGCATATTCAAACATAACATTTTAAGAACCTTGTAAAAAATTATATATATATAAATAATTTTTAATCGTGCAATGTTAACATTTTTGTGCTACAAATTTATGCAAATTAAACATTAACACATATTTAAATAAACAAAGAATCATTTGCATATTCAAACATAACATTTTAAGAGACTTGTAAAACATTATATACATAAACGATTTTCAATCATGCAATGTTAATATTATTGTGCTACAAATTTAGGCAAATGATTAGTTAACACATTTAAATTATGCAGAATTTGCAAACTTAAACAACATTTTAAGAAACATGTAAATTTTGTAAAAATATATTTTTTTCAATCATGCAATGTTAAGTTTTTGGCTGCAAATTCATGCAAAATAAAAATGTATATATTTAAATAAACAATGTATCACTTGCATATTCAAGCATAACATTTTAAGAAACTTGTAAAAAAAATTATATATAAATAATTTTCAATCATGCAATTTTTTTATTTTGGGCTGCAAATTTATGCAAATGAAAAATGAACACATATTTAAATAAAGCATCATTTGCATATTCAAACATAGCATTTAAAAAAGCTTGTGGTACAAAAAAATGTGATATGTTACAAGTAGGTCATTTTCGTGCATTGTTGACTCTTGTTTTGCAGAACAGTGATAATATTGCTCTGACTCCTGCTCTGGCTCTGATGAAGAAGCGGAACGATGAGGTCAAAACAGGTCTGCTGCGCAGCATGCCAAATGTTTTCACTCCAGGCTTCAGAAGTGTTGGTTTTGTCCTGCAGAGGGAGACATGGAGGTCTCCGTTCAGAAGGAACGATGAAGAGCAGTGAAAACAAACACCGATGATCACTGGTGTTACAGTAATCGCCACGCAATGCATTAAAATATGCAACTGACAATCAAGGTGAAAGAGGGAGTTTCCTACTGACCAAAAATACATATTCATCGGCACTGATGTCACACTTGAAGAATAAGACTATTAATATATGCCTCATTTACATGGACTGATAATTTATAGAATATAAGGCCTAATGCTTATACTGCCTACTGTACCATTTAAAATATTTTCTCATTTTAAGTTGAATTGTTAATTAAATGTATAAGAGAGGGGCTTTTTGGTTTCGTCTCTTTTCTTTTGCAATGTTGCACACTTCAGAATCATTCAAGGTTTTTTTTAAATATTGCAATCTATTTGTTATATAATTTTTTTTTTAATTAAAATTAAGGTTTTTGCTGTTAGGGGACAACCAAATGTAAAACTACATAGCCCTGTGTGAAAAAGTGTTTGCTTTGCCCACCCGCCTCAAAATATAACCTAACTCTGGTTTATCACACCTGAGTTAAATTTCTCCTATCACACCCAGGCCTGATTACTTCCACACCTGTTTGCAATCAAGAAACCACTTAAATAGGACCTGCCTGACGAAATGAGGTAGACCAAAAGATCCTCAAAAAGCTAGACATCATGCCCAAAGGAAAACAAAAACAAATGAGAAAGAAAATTATTGAGATCTATCAGTTTGAAAAAGTTTCTAAAGCTTTGCAACTGCAGCGTACCCCAATGAGAGCCATTATCTATGAATGGCCAAAAAAGAACCTTTCCAAGAGTGGCTGGCTGAGCAAATTTACCCCAAGAGCACAGCAACAACTCATTCAAGAGGTCACAAAAGACCCCACAATAACATCCAAAGAACTGCAGGCCTCACTTGCATCAATTAAAGTGTGTTCATGACTCCATAAGAAAGAGACTCTGCAAATATCGCAGAGTTCTAGGACAAAAACCACTGCTGAGCGAAAATGAGAGGGGCTTGTCTTAGTTTTGCCAGAAAACATCTTGAT
The DNA here is from genome assembly GCA_903798205.1 of Danio tinwini. Classification (NCBI taxonomy): domain Eukaryota; kingdom Metazoa; phylum Chordata; class Actinopteri; order Cypriniformes; family Danionidae; genus Danio; species Danio tinwini. The sequence goes on along the minus strand of CAIGQZ010030434.1, from coordinate 62,782 downwards.
GGTCCTCAAGACTTTTGGGAATATACTATAAGGACTGAGACAAAAAACTTTTTGGAAGGTATGTGTCCTTTTATGTGTGGCAAAAAAGTAACACCACATTTCAGAAGAACATCATACCAACAGCAAAATGTGGTGATGGTAGTGAGATGGTCTGAGGCTGTTTTGTTGCTTCAGGACCTGGAAGACTTGCTTGGATAAATGTAACCATGAATTCTACTGTACCAAAATATCCTCAAGGAGAACATCCGGCCATCTCCTAGTGACAAGCTGAAGCGAACCAGGATTCTGCATCCAAAACACACCAACAAATCCACTTATGAATGGCTGAAGTAAAACAAAATGAAGACTTTGGAGTGGCCTAGTCAAAGTCCTGACCTAAATCCAATTTAGATTCAATTGCATTAGTCAAAGTGTAACTATTAGTCAAGACTTTGGAGTGGCCTAGTCAACATACTGACCTGAATCCAGTTGATATGCTGTGGCATGACCTTAAAAATGTGGTTTGTTCTCGGAAACTCGCCAGTGTGGCTGAATTACTACAATTCTGCAGAGATGAGTGGGCCACAGTTCCTCCACATTTCTGTAACCAGCTCATTGCAAGTAACCAAAAATGCTTGATTGCTGTTATTACGGCTAAGTGTAACCGAAATAGTTATTAGGTTTAGGAGACAAACACTTTCACACAGGGCTATGTAGTTTTGTATTTTAATTTCCCTTAATAATAAAAACCTTCATTTTAAAACATGCATGATGTGTTTACTTGTGTTATCTTTGACTAATATTTAAATTAGTTTGATGATCTGAAACATTAAAGTATGACAGGCATGCAAATAACTAATAAATTGGTGAGGGAGCTAGCACTTTTTCCACATATGCATATCCACACTGTATATACAGTGCATCCAAAAAGTATTCATAGTCTTTCACCTTTTTTCACAATATTTGTTACAGCCTTATTCCAAAATGGATTAAATTCATTTTTCCTCAACATTCTACACACAATACCCCATAATGACAATGTGAAAAAAGAGTTTTAGAAATTGTTGCAAATTAATAATAATAAAAAAAGCTGATAAATCACATGTACATCAGTATTCTCAGCCTTTGCTCAATACTTTGTTGATGTTCCTTTAGCAGCAATTACAGCCTCAAGTCTTTTTGAATATGATGCCACAAGCTTGGCACACCTGTCTTTGGAAGATTTTTTCCCATTCCTCTTTGCAGTACCACTCAAGCTCTATCCGGTTGGATTGGAAGCGACGATGTACAGCCACTCTCAGATCTCTCCAGAGATGTTCAATAGGATTTAGGTCTGGGCTTTGGCTGGGCCACTCAATGACATTCACAGAGTTGTTGTGAAGCCACTTCATTGATATTTTGACTATGTGCTTTGGGTCATTGTCCTGCTGGAAGATAAACCGTCGGCCTAGTCTGAGGTCAAGAGCACTCTGAAGCAGGTTTTCATTCAGGATGTCTCTGTACATTGCTGCATTCATCTTTCCCTCTATCCTCACTAGTCTTCCAGTGCCTGCTGCTGAAAAACATCCCCACAGCATGATGCTGCCACCACCATGCTTTAATGTAGGCATGGTATTAGCCTGGTGATGAGCGGTGCCTGGTTTTCTCCAAACCTAACGCCTGGCATTCACTACAGAGAGTTCAATTTTAGTCTCATCAGACTAGAGAATTTAGTTTCTTATGGTCTGAGAGTCCTTCAGATGCATTTAGGCAAATTCCAGGCGGGAAGTGGCGTCCGTCTAGCCACTCTACCATACAGGCCTGAATGGAGGATTGCTGCACAGACTGTTGTTCTTCTGTAAGGTTCTTCTCTCTACACAGAAGAATGCTGGAGCTCAGACAGATTGACCATCTGGTTATTGATCACCTCTCTGACTAAGGCCCTTGTCCTCCAAACACTCAGCTTGGCCGGCCAGCTCTAGGAAGAGTCCTGCTGGTTCCAAACATCTACTTATGGATGATGGAGGCCACTGTGCTCATTGGAACTTTCAGAGCAGCAGCATTTTTTCTGTAACCTTCCCCAGCCTTGTGCCTGAAGACAATCCTGTTTTTGGAGGTTTATAGACAATTCCTTTGTCTTCATGCTTGGTTTGTGCATTGACATGCACTGTCAACCCTGGGACCTTATATAGACAGGTGTACGCCTTGTCAAATCAAATCAAATCACTTTTATTGTCACATCATCAGCAGCACGTGTGCTATGATGAGTGAAAAGCTTAGGTGCTGGCTCCAGACAGTGCAAAATACAACGACAATGCAAAATACAGACAGTGCAAAATACAGACAGTGCAAAATACAGACAGTGCAAAATACAGACAGTGCAGAATACAGACAGTGCAGAATACAGACAGTGCAGAATACAGACAGTGCAGAATACAACAACATACAAAAAAACAAGACAATGTAAAATTGGCAATGTTGACTGATGCATACGATGGATAGGTGTACACATTGTTGTAGGCATAGTTGTAAATCATGTCCAATCAACTGAATTGATCACAGGTGAACTCCAATGAAGCTGCTGAAACATCTCAAGAATGATCAGTGGAAACAGAATGTACCTGAGCTCAATGTATAGAGCTTCACGACAAAGGCTGCGAATACTGATGTACATGTGATTGTTCAGGTTTCTTATTTTTAATAAATTTGCAACAATCTCAAAAACTGTTTTTTTTTCACATTGTCATTATGAGGGATTGTGTGGAGAATTTTGAGAAAATAAATGAATATATAAAATAATATATATATATATAAAAGAATAATCCATTTTAGAATAAGGCTGTAGCATAAAAATGTGGAAAATGTGAAGTTCCGGGTGCACTGTATGTTTCAAAAACAGTACTAGATTGCATAAATAGATTGCACAATGGTTGCAATTCCCCTTTATTTCCCAGCAATATTTGAATATTAAAATTGGAGAAAAAGAATCTCCCAGCAACTTTGAACCAGATCACCGTCATATTCACACACACACACACACACACACACACACACACACACACACACACAC
>CAIGQZ010030434.1:21994-41107 GCA_903798205.1 Danio tinwini | reverse complement strand
CGGACGAGCCCCCATTTGATACAGTTTCTTTCAGAGAGTAAGAAAATGAAGGGAGACTCCACAACTAATACTTATTACAGTTTATATTAGTTTATATAAGTTCATGCAGACTTTAATAAACCCTACACAACACTGCTAAAAATTTAAGGGAAAAATATGATCATTAAAAATAGTCAGTTCAATTACAGTTCACTTGAACAGTATAGCACTTTTCACAATAATTATGATTCTAAAGCAGCTTCACAAAAGCTGCACATCATTACATTACTGTTAAAATAAAAAAGTTAAAAAGTTGTGTAAATGCTTGGCAGTATATAAATATACTTAACCTGCAGCTATACAGTATATAGTTTAGTTATTTTTACAGTGTACAGTATAGTGCACAATGGCTCCATCATGGTCTCTCTTCTCCACCACTAGTTAGTGTGTTGTGAGCGCACTGACGCCATTGTCCTGTGGCTACCATCGCATCATCCAAGTGAGTGCTGCACACTGGTTGTGGTGTGGAAAAACCCCTCACCCTCATGACTGTGAAGCGCTTTGGGTGTATGGCCATACATGACAAATGTACTATATAAATACATATTACGTTGGGTTTTTAGCTACCGGTGAACCAAAGGCATTTTGTGGTACAGGGTCACATTTATTGCTGGACATGGGAACAGTCAAATCATATCATATATGAGTGGAAACCTCTTGAAAAAGAGATTTTATTTTTATTTTTATGGAAAAGTGTGTAAAAAAAAATGTGTTTTTTTTGTCATAACAACTGGTGGATAATGTGATCCCGGACGAGCCCCCGATTTTGATAGTTTCTTTTCGAGTTTAACAAAATTAAGGGAGTCACCACAACTAATAATTATTACAATTAATTAAGTTCAATGCAGTCTTTAAAATATCCTTTCACAACACTGAAAGGAAAACAGGGGAAATTATGAACATTAAAGAATAAAAAAAATTGTATTCATTGTAGCATATATCATTTTTTATTAGAGTAACCCATATTAATATGTAGTCACTAATTTGATTTAATGTAAATTTGTCATAGTTATATTCTTTATATATAAGTAGATTAATAGATAAGTATTAGTATAGATAAGTAGACCTGATTACACTATAATATATTATAATTGTCAACATTTTTACTCATTGTATGACTGCACTGAACAAAACTATTCACTATTGTGAATTCATATTTTAATACTTGACACCACAGATATAACATACCAAAAGTCTTTGACATGCTTTACTAACCTTTTGTTTTTGTTTTCTCTTGGTCTCTGGTCATACACTGTAAAATGCTGGGTTCCACACAATCTGTGTTGGGGCAACATGATAATATTAAGTTAACATTAGTTAGTAGATTGAAGATAAAACAATTAGGTTGTCCCAAAAAATCCTCAAGAATTGTGTTGTTACAGCTCATTTTAAATAAATAGTTTGAACAAACTTTTTTTGTGTGTACATGGTCATGTGACAGTTAGCAATAACTACAGTATGTGCTTATATTTAATTGTAAACACCAATTAGTGACCACCAATTACCAACCATTAAAATGTGTTTGTCACTAAATCATTTGTTCAAGAGATTCTTTAAAAATGTTGATTCATCCAGTAATGAAAGTCTTTAAATTGTTTAGTGAGTAACTAAACCATCACTTTAAACTGTTTATATATTATATATATATATATATTAGTTATTTTATTAAGTTGTTTCTTCAGAATCATGATTTCTGTTTTAGACACACAAACAATTTCGGTTTATTCTGAATCGTGCAGCTCTAGCATGAACCAAGCAGCTCTGTAGCAAGCTAATGAGAAATGTCTGTATTTATCTGAGGTTATGCGTGTTGTGTTTTGTATGTAATGTGTAATTTATTTACTGAAATGTATCGGTCTTTAAAACTATTTGTTTTGTTTGATATTTTGTTGCCATTAAATCACTGCACGTATAAGATGTTTTTTTTTGTTCAGTGTGCAGTATTATGCCTTTTTATATCTTTTGTACTTTAACAATGAAAGGATTAAGAATGAAAACTTGCTCATTGAAGATACACAAGAAAATAAACAACAAAAAACTTCAAATTTGTTTTGTAAATGTTTTCATCTTTTTTATTATGAAAGGTGATAATTAGCTTTATCAAGTGCTAGTTGAAAAATATATAATTTACATAACAGAACTTTGAACAGTGCTTAATGTCAGTCCCCATATAGCACAATGATTTGCACAAAATGTGCTTACATTAAACACATTTACTCCTATTAAAATCTTGAACATGAAAGAAAAAAATCCTGCTAATCTTAGGTATTTATTTGTCAAAATGTGCACACCTGACTTTAATATGAACATAAGATGTTTACACATTACCAACAAATCCTGAAATATGAGACCTTTAAAACACCATGATATGTTGAGCTCCTGTTCAGCCTTTCAGAAAATAATCAGCATTTACGCTATTAATGTGCTCAGAGGACTTTATTTTGAAAACACACAAGAACATGTTAACATGTTGTTTAAAAAAAGGTTTGGTTAACATGTTACCAAAAAAGTTGCTATTTTAACTTTTAGTACAGATGCATTATTTGCCAAAATGTGCTCAAATGACTTTTATTATGAAAACAATGTTAACACATATTACAAAAAAGTCCTGAAATATGAGACTGTTCTTTAGTCTTTCAGAGCAAAGCTGCATGTCATACATGTGCTCAGAGGACTTTTATTATGAAAACACATAAGATGTTAACATGTATTACAAAAACAAAATATCTCAAATATGAACTTTGGACAAAGTTAAAATGGCAACTTTGTGCTGTGGGATTTAATTGATAAAGTGTGCTAACATGCCTTTTATTATGAAAACAAGATGTATACAAATATTGCCAAAATCCTGAAATATGAAATCTTTAAACACCATATAAGTTTAGCTGTTCTTCAGTAACTCAGGGGGGAAAAGCTGCATTTACACTACAAATATGTTCATATATGACTTTTATTATGGAAACATCTAAGATGAAGAGAAAAAAACTCAAATATAAACTTAGGAAAAAGTTGCCATTTTAACTGCCAAATAAATGTGCTTAGATGACTTTTATTATAAAAAGATAACATATTACAAACAAAAATGAGACCTGAAATATGACACCTGTACACACCACATAAGTAGACCTGTCCTTTAGTCTTTCAGAACAAAGCTGCATTTGATGACTGCTCAAAGGACTTTTATTCTGAAACCACACAAGATGTTAACATACAACAAAAACTGAAATCTCAAATATGAACTTAGCACAAAATAGCTATTTTAACACTTAGTACAGATGCATTTATTCGTCAAAATGTGCTCACATGACTTTTATTATGAAAACACAAGATGTTACCAAAATCCTTAAATATGAGACCTTTAAACACCATATAAGCTGACCTGTCTGTCAGAACAAAGCTGCATTTACGATATAAATGTGCTCAGAGGACTGTTATTCTGAAATATAGTAACATATAGCAAAAGACAAAGGAAATTTTGAAATGTGAGGGCAGTTAACTCAGTACAAGTGTGTGTGGTTGAGAATAGAGGCATGTGATGCAGTAAAGGTTAAGTGTGTGTGTGACTGAAAAAAGACCTCTGCACTGAAACACTGTGGGCTGTCAGGATGTGACGACAACACTTGATATTTCAGCTCTGTAATGTCTGAAATTCCCTGCATAACATTATTTCAAATCCACTGAAATGACCTGCTGCTAAACAGTCTGGTAAGAAACTTTAAGGGTCTTTTCTGACCTTCATATCATTACACACTGACCTGCTGCTCATTTACACAACAAAAGCAGACTTCAAACCCTATGAAAACACTGACAATTAAAGAAAGTGTGGAAGTGAAGTGTTTTACTTCTTTATATGAGCAATATAACACGACTAGCAGTGCGATATGGCTGTATATCGACACTGGTGGGAGGCGTACGTTGGCTTGAGGCCGCAGGCAGATACCTGCCAACACTCCCGTTTTTCCCGGGAGTCTCCTGTACTTCAGACCCGTCCCCCGTATTGTTCTATCTCCCGGAAAACGTTGGAGTAATACACGAGGGTGAAGAGGATGTATGAGTGCTGTTATCATCATTGGCTATCAACCAATCAGATTTGAGATCCTGACAGAACTGTTGTATAAACAAACATAACATCTTACCCTTCAGATAGAAGCATTATTATGTTCCAGTTTAGCTGTTTATGTGAATAAATGTGATATTGCACTTCCACACATAATACAGTGCATCCGGAGAGTATTCATAGCGCTTCACTTTTTTCACATTCTTTTATGTTACAGCCTTATTCCAAAATGGATTAAATTCATTTATTTCCTCAACATTCTACACACAATCCCCCATAATGACAATGTGAAAAAAAGAGTTTTAAAAATTGCTAATTTATTACAAATAAAAAAGCTGATAAATCACGTGTACATCAGTATTCAAAATCTTTGCTCAATACTTTGTTGATGCTCATTTAGCAGCAATTACAGCCTCAAGTCTTTTTGAATATGATGCCACAAGCTTGGCACACCTGTCTTTGGGAATTTTTGCCCATTCCTCTTTGCAGGACCTCTTAAGCTCTATCCGGTTGGATTGGAAGCAATGGTGTACAGCCATTTTCAGATCTCTACAGAGATGTTCAATAGGATTTAGGTCTGGGCTCTGGCTGGGCCACTCAATGACATTCACTGAGTTGTTGTAAAGTTACTCCTTTGATATTTTGCTGGTGTGCTTCATTCAGGATGTCTCTGTACATTGCTGCATTCATCTTTCCCTCTATCCTGACTAGTCTTCCAGTTCCTGCTGCTGAAAAACATCCCCACAGCATGAAGCTGCCACCACCATGCAGCAGTGTAGTATTAGCCTGGTGATGACCTGGTTTTCTCCAAAAGTAAGGCCTGGCATTCACTCCACAAAAAGTTCAATTTTAGTCTCATCAGACCAGAGAATTTAGTTTCTTATGTTCTTACAATCCTGTCTCGGAGGTCTACAGGCAATTCCTTTGTCTTCATGCTTGGTTTGTGCTTTGACATGCACTGTCAACCCTGGGACCTTATATAGACAGGTGTACGCCTTGTCAAATCATGTCCAATCAACTGAATTGACCACAGGTGAACTCCAATGAAGCTGCTGAAACATCTCAAGAATGATCAGTGGAAACAGAATGTACCTGAGCTCAATGTAGAGCTTCACGGCAAAGGCTGTGAATACTTATGTACATGTTATTTTTCAGGTTTTTTATTTGTAATAAACTTGCAACAATTTCAAAAACTCTTTTTTCACATTGTCATTCTGAGGGATTGTGTGTAGAATTTTGAGAAAATAAGGCTGTAACATAAAAAATGTAGAAAAAGTGAAGCACTGTGAATACTTTCTGGATTCACTGTAAATGTCCTCAATAAACAAATATCTGAAGATTCACACACTATTTATTTGTTCATAATCTGCTCTGCATGTTGAATATTTGACATTTCCAACTACTTCTGACCATGAATATGATCTGTGGCCCAACATTTAGCTGTTATGGAGCCAGATCAGTCTCAAAAATAATACATTAACAAAATATAATTCATATATCCACAACACAATTCATATGTACAAAATCTAGTTTGTAAGTTCAAAACACGATTCAAAAATACGCAAATCCACTTTGTGAAGTCAAAACCCAGCTCATAATATCGAATTCATTTGCCGAATATACATAACTTGTATAAAAATATTTTAACTTGTGAACAGTGCTTAAATTGTGAGGTCCCAGAACAGATCGGGGAAACGGATCCAACATGTTACCTGAGGAGGGAGAGGTGTCACGAACCAAAGTAAAAAGGGGGGCGGGGGTGATGGGTGGTGTCACGGAAGAAATTGCACAGCGAGCGAGGGATGATGCGTGTGAGGAGGGGGATCGGTAAAATGAGGTGCCGGATCCAGATCAGGCTTGTTGCGGCACAAATGAAGCCCTGCTTGTAAATTCACATATTGCGTGTTGTATTTATGGGCTGTGTTTTGAATTTACAAATAAAATTTTGTAAATGTGAGTTGGGCTGTGCATGTATGAATTTTATTTCATAAATGTATTATTTATGAGACTGATCTGGCTCCATATTTAGTGAACAATGTTTAAAAAAAAACAGCACCTGATGATTGATTACAACATTTAAAACACTGCAAACGTGATACATCTGTGTTAGCACCATTGTGGTTCCCTATATAACGTTTATTTATAAGTGCCCTCCATTAGATTGTCAGTTTGTTAATGTTTTTTCTGTTTTGCACACGTTTTCTGAACTTGCAGCACATTTGAGCTCTCTTAGCCACTTTTGTTGTTTACAAGGAGACAGTGACTATCAATTTGAAACAACATAGACTCGTTCTGAAAGCGTAGTACTATATACATTTCTGGAGATTGTGATTTATGTAGCCAGAAGTATGTATGGCTGCCTTTAATTTTTAAAATGAACACCACTGGTTGGTATGACGCCGTTCCTTTTTCGCATTTATCTCTGTATGGATGGCTTTTCCGCTGCTTCCAGTTTGTCCACAGCGTACGTCTGAGGATTTAAGACGCTGAGAGTAGTTGACCTTGACGATGAGGTTCGAGTCCGGCGAGGAACAGTTCCAGAAAGCAGGTAAAACAAAAAAAGAAGCCAAAAAGTAAATAACAGGGTGAGAGTGTGGTAGAATCTGAAAACGTGGTAAAAATCAGGTGGCCGTAAGTAAGGGCTTTTATTTTTGTGGATTGCTTTTTAAAACACCGTTGGTTGGGTTTAGGGATGGGGGTGGGTGGTGGTCAATCTGAGCTTTTTCAAACACTATCAGTTCGGTTTAGGCAAGGAGGAGAGTGGGTTAGTCGATCGATCAGTCAGTCAACAGTGCCCGAAATACTTGCGAGAGAAATTTAAGATCTGAAAAAGCTCACACAGCGGCCTCTGGTGGATTTGCGAAAACAAAACTGCAAAAAAAGCGTAGCTCCTGGGACATATTTGACGCTCTCCAGAAATGTATACAGGGGTACATAATCAGCATGAGCCTGGGTTGATTTAAAATCTGTTTTCAAAAGAGTCCTAAAATCCTGCATTGTTTACATGTTTAGTTAAAAGCGGTTGTAGTGTAAATACTCTCAGTGTAACAGATTAATATGTGTCCCTGAAATGGATTATACTTTACTTGCTGATGCACTCAGGAGACTAGCATGCTAGCTAACAGTTAGCATGCCACCAATTCACTGCTGTTTACAGTTCTCTTTCTTGTCTTTGACTTTTTGTCGTCCTGTTTTGTCGCTCTGCCGTTTCATGGGTGGTATGAAGGTGGGTTCTGGTAAATAGTCATAAAAGATGCTGTGTGGGTTACGAGGGGCCAAACACAGACCTGCTGAGGAAACAGGAAACGACACAAATACATTTATTATACTTTCCGTTATCAGTGACTGACAACAGTTTTTAGTTTAGCTTACGGGAAGTATGTTTTTAAGTATCTATAGTTGAACAGAGTATGTTTATTTTAGGAAACCGATACTTAAATTTAGCAGAGTAAAGTATTATTTTGAAGTAAAAATCTTTCAGAGAAATGATAGTGGTGGTCTCTTAAAGGGACAGTTCACCCAAAACTGATTTACTCAGACTTGTTGTAAACTTTTATGAGTTTCTTTTTTATGTTTTATAACACAAAAGAAGATACTTTAAAAAATGTTGGAAACCTGTAAACATGGATGATCAAAAGATTTGTTTTTTTCTACTATGTAAGTCAATGGTTACAGTTTTTTAACATTCTTCAAAATATCTTCTTCACTTCAAAAACACTCGAGGGTGAATAAATGGAGTAAATTTTTACTTTTGGGCGAACAATCACTTTAACATGTTTTATTTGTTTTTTTTGTATGTTTTATTTTTTGTATGCTCTTGAAATCAATAGTTTTAAAAAAGTGAGGATTTTATTCTTTTACTGCAGACATTTATACTGTAGTTTATTTGTGTATCTTGTTTACTCTTGTTGTTTATGTACTTAATGATATAAGTGACTGCTTGTACCTGTGGAAGGACTGCTGGAAATTTGACTCTCGCGTTTCCTAGCCTTGAATGTCGGGTCCAGTTCCTCTGCTATGTTGTGAATGTGTTGGTTTTTACTGTAAACAGATAATAAGGGTGCAAAGATACAGTGTTGAGAGGCATTCTTGAGAAACAGACAGCAGATTGTGTGTGATAAATGAGGTGTGTGACTCACAGCGCAGTGCATGATGGGCTTGCTGGAAGGGTTTGGTTGGTAAAATCTTCCTCTTCTGCTGGTGAATGAAGGCCGTCTGAGTTCAGCCGCTCTCGCAGCATCTGAAGAGCCTGAACGACAGATGGAAAATTAGCATTTACACCTAGAATGAAAATGTGAAACATATTAGCAACACTATGTTCAACTGAAAATGTTATGTGCAAGACAACAGCATTTCGGGGCCCCAATTGGTTTTTATATATGTAAAGAAATAAACAAAAATACATACAGTATATCCTCTACAGAGCTGCGGGACAAAATGAAGAGACCACTCGAAAATTCCCTGAATTTATTTGTTATTTAATTATGTTGTTCATTATGTAAATTATTGTTTATTTTTTGTTTTGTTCTAAACAGGTTTAATAAAATCGATTCCAAATTTCTAATAAAATTATTGTAATTAAGATATTTTTTAATTGACAATTGGTCAGAATGAGAAATGTTTTTATTAGTTGTCATAGAAAATCAGGGTTATTCCACCAAATATGGATTTCATAAATGTTTAGAAAAAAATTGAGGTCATTCATTTTCCTTCAGCTTAGTCACTTTATTCATGGAATGAACCGCCAACTTATTCAGCATATGTTTTACACAGCGGACGCCCTTCCAGCTGCAACCCAGTACTGGGAAACACCCATGCACACTCATTCACACTTATACACTACGGCCAATTTCATTCATTCATTTTATTTTCGGCTTAGTCCCTTTATTAATCTGGGGTCACCACAGCGGAATGACTCATAAACTTATCCAGCACATGTTTTTACACAGCCGATGCCCTTCCAGCTGCAACCCATCTCTGGGAAACATCCATACAAACTTATTCACACTCACACACTACGGCCAATTTATTTTACCCAATTCACCTATAGCGCATGTGTTTGGACTGTGTGGGAACCGGAGCACTCGGAGGAAACCCACGCCAACATGGGGAGAACATGCAAACTCCAGACAGAAATGCCAACTGGCCCAGCTGGGACTTGAAACAGCGACCATCTTGCTGGTAGGCGATAGTGCTAACCACTGAGCCACTGTGTCACCCTCATCAGTAATTTAGAGAATAAAAAAATAAATACTTTATTGAAACATATAGCTATAAATCATAAATTCAGAGAAAATATTTTAAATGGACACTGCAGAGGCTAAGAACAACCCAACATAAAGCCTCCACAAAAGTGCTAATTCTATAGTCATTTGCCAATTATAGACAAGTTAAAAACTAGACTTTGAATCAGTTACGGGCAGACAGATAGAGAGAGAGAGAGCGTGCAAAAGAGATATTTTGTATGTACAGTATATGATACAGCATTTATAATAGCTCATAGTAACGTGTTCGCTACCTAATCACAAATATTTTTGAGTGCATTGCCGAGTTGATTAATGGCCATCAGCGTAATCATGTCAGTGTCCTTGAAATTACACAACCCTAACCTTAATGGAGAAAAGATTTGAACACATTTTTAAACAGTAGTTTTAGAACAAAATTTTAATTACTAATTTCTTTTATGACAGTACATGATGTTTTACTAGTTATTATTCAAGATACTAGTATTCAGGCACAATTTGACGAGGTTAATTAGGTTAACTAGGCAAGTCATTGGACAACAGCGTTTTGTTCTGTAGCCAATCGAAAGAAATAATCGTTTCTTAAGGGGGCTAATAATATTGACCGTAGCAGTTTTTAAAACATTAAAATAATGCTTTATATATATATATATATATATATATATATATATATATATATATATATGCCAAACTAAAAGAAATAAGGCTTTTTCCAGAAAAAAACATAGGAATTAGGAAACACTCTGAAATGTTAAAAATCACTTGGGAAATATTGGAAAAAGAATTTAAAATATCACAGGAAGGCTAATAATTTTTTGTCTTATATATCTACACTAACTGCGTTAACATAGTCATCAGTAATCAAATTATTTGCCTTAATCTGATTAAGACAATAATAGGATTAAAGTGTTTACATGAGTTAGTTTTTGAACGTTCCTTTCATGATCCCGTTTTATACGTTATATCACATAATTTGATTAATGTCGTGGCATCACCACACTATGCACGTTTCTTCTGGAGTTTCATGTCATTTTTGACTATCCAGTCGCAAAATGTGGCGAAAAGTCCTACATGACGGTAATAGTTTGATTGCTGTGTTTACATGTCTGTGCTGCACTTTAATAATGCCACTTCAATAGGAATACTTCACATCTTAATCTGATTTCTGTTAAGTTTAATTATGACCTTAATCTGATTAAATTAATTAAAAATCATTGTTTACATGGTAGACTCCTAATCAGAGTATTGTCTTGATCGTATTAAAATAGGATTATTGGTGTCCATTATTGGACATCAGTAATCAAATAATTTGCTTTAATCTAATTAAGACAATAATAAGACTAAGGTGTATACATGAGTTGCTTTTAAGTGTTACTTTTATGATCCCGTTTTACATGTTATGGCACATAATTTGATTAATATCATTGCGTCACCACGCTATGCGCATTTCCTCTGGAGTTTCATGTAATTTCGGTTGTTTCATTTTTTATTTGTCGACTTTAACTGCAGTTTAGCACTTTCACTTTAATTCACAAAGATTTCATGCATGCCCACTGTGACAAACAAGATATTGGATGCAACTATGAACAGCTGGAAGTGTTGTTTTAATGGAAGTTCATACCGCATGCTGAATGAAAGGAAAAAAAACTCCACATTTCTCGATGCAGGGATCTGTGGTCTGCACTGACTCGGAAGGTGCAAAAAGTGACAATCGTGCGTGCGTGTGTGTGTGTGTGTGTGTGTGTGTGTGTGGACTACCCTGTCGCAAAAAGCGGCTCAAAGTCCTACATGATGGAAATCGTTCAATTAAGGTGTTTACAAGCCTGTACTGCACTTCAATAATGCGACTAAGATCGGCATACATCACATGTCTTAATTCAATTTCTCTGTAGTTCGATTATGACCTTAATCTAATTAAATCAATCAAAAATTGCTGTTTACATGGTAGACTCTTAATCAGAGTATTGTCTTATTGGTGTCCATGTAAACGTACTTACTGTTATGAATTGTCAGGAGATTCACTTCCATGTGAAGCTGCTTTGACACAATCTACATTGTATAAGCGCTATACAAATAAAGATGAATTGAATTGAATTGAATGTAACTGCTGAATGAAAGGTTTGAGGTTGCGTTATCATTATGAATGTATCTCATTCATTATGAGTGTGCATGTGTGTGTGTGTGTGAGCTTCATTCAGACCTTCCTGGTGGTTGTGTTTTCTTCATCTCTGCCTTCTTCATCAGATCTGCTCTGGATCTCCAGCTCCTGTGGTCTGTGGTTCACTCTTCTCTGGCGCCGCTGCATGTAGTTTGCGATCTCCTGATGAGCATGCGTGTTACAGAGTTATATGTTATATATAGTGATAGTTCTAGAGCAGTTCTAGAGCTATATTTTACTTCAATTACATTATCAATGCTGTAAAAGGAACCTTATGAAATTTGAAAATTGTCACATCAACTTTTCACAAGAAGTTTATCGGTGGCTGAAAAACACTTGCCTTCCAGCCAATTCTGTCCATTATTAAGCAAAGTGTTAACAATAAAAATATGATTCTTTATTGTCATTTAGACTGACGTGTTTTTTGTTTGTTTAGTTGGTTTAGATGAATGTATATAAATTTAATTTTAAAAACTTTTAATAGGGATGAGAAGTCATTTATCTCCCTGTCTTTGCGTGGGTTTCCTCCGGGTGCTCCGGTTTCCCCCACAAGTCCAAAACCATGTGGTATAGGTGAATTGGGTACGCTAAATTGTCCATAGTGTATGTGTGTGAATGAGTGTGTATGGATGTTTTCCAGTGATGGGTTGCAGCTGGAAGGGCATCCGCTGCATAAAACATATGCTGGATAAGTTGGCAGTTCATCCCGTTGTGGCGACCCCAGATTAATAAAGAGACTAAGCCGAAAAAAAATGAATGAATAAATGAATGAATGAAGCCATTTATGATTTTACATGTTTAAAATAGGGGTCTTCTGAAAAAATGATTGGGAAACACTGCATTACAGAATCAAGAAAGTGTTATCTGTGTGTTCAGTGTAATGATATGATGTCCTGATGTTTTTTTTGTTTTTTTTTACCTCATCTTGAGCTACTTGTGCTGCAATGAAGTCCACCTCTGATCCAGAAGATCTCCGGTGAAACTGCTGAACACAAATACATTGTAATAAACGGTGTGTTATTTTAGTATTATTTATTTATTTCAGGCAACGCAGTGGCGCAGTAGGTAGTGCTGTCGCCTCACAGCAAGAAGGTCGCTGGTTTGAGCCTCGGCTTGGTCAGTTGGCGTTTCTGTGTGGAGTTTGCATGATCTCCCTGCATTCGTGTGGGTTTCCTCCGTTTCCCCCACAGTCCAAAGACATGCAGTACAGGTAAATTGGGTAGGCCAAATTGGCCGTAGTGTATGAGAGTGAATGAGCGTGCATGAATGTTTCCCAGAGATGGGTTGCGGCTGGAAGGGCATTCGCTGCGTTAAACAAACGCTGGATAAGTTGGTGGTTCATTCCGCTGTGGCTCCAGATTAATAAAGGGACTAAGCCAAAAAGAAAATGAATAAATGAATGAATTATTCAATTCATAATGTTCATTGAATATTTTATTTTTCTAATAAAATGTCAATCCGAATTATTTAGGCTTTTGTCAATTCATAGAAAATATGTATATTTTTATCTTCAGTTTATTTGTAAGCCATTATTTTATTTTAATCAATATTTTTGGAACTTCACTAATTCGATTAGTTTCAGTTATTATTATTATTACTGTGTTATATTAACATTACTATGCGATAATATTTTATTTTTTATTGTTTACATTTTGCTTCGATTTATCTTCTGTTTGTCATAAAAAACTTTACTAAACACAAACACACGAAAATAAAACAAGTTTAATTCATTCATTTTCTTTTCGGCTTAGTCCCCTTATTAATCTGGGGTCGCCACAGCGGAATGAACCACCAACTTATCCAGCATATGTTTTTACACAGCGGATGCTTTTCCAGCTGCAACCCATCACTGGGAAACATCCATACACACTCATTCACACACATACACTACAGACAATTTAGCTTACCCAATTCACCTGTACCACATGTTTTTGGACTTGTGGGGGAAACCACAGCGGAATGAACCACCAACTTATCCAGCACATGTTTTACACAGCGGATGCCCTTCAAGCTGCAACTCATCCATACACACTTATACACTACGGACAATTTAGCCACCTTCAGTGACCTTGTTGCTGTGAGGCGACAGCACTACCTACTGCGCTATGCGTTACCTTATAAATGTTCATACATTTAAAAAAATCTAAATATTAAAAATTCAAGAATTTAATATTATGATGACCGTTAAACGCGTCATAACAAAAGGGTCCATCTTTACTTACTAATCCTAATGATTAATAATACTAATGATGTTCGGCATAAAATAAATATAATTTTGACCCATACAATGTATTTTTGCTCTTGCCAAAAATACACCCATGAAACATCAGACTGGTTTTGTGGTCCTGGGTCACATAATAGCCTAAAGTTTTTTCAGTACATTAAAATATGAATCCGAATCTGATATGAAACCCATCTCAGATCCAGTAGCAAGTGAATACATTATATAGTGAATATAACACACCTCTCTATGAGGCATCATGTCTTCCTCCTGAAGTCTTCGGGCCAGTTCAGCATCCTGGAGAACCTGCTCCCACACTCCCAAACCTGACCAACAGACCACAGCTTATTTAAAACCGAAGCTTGCCACTAATATATTATGCACATCTAAAAATAAATGGTCCCACTTTATATTAGAAGGCCTTAACTAATATGTATACAAGACTAAAAGTAATAATTTGCATGCAAACACATTTGCAAACACCTGCATATAATGAAATCTCTAATTAATTTATGTAATTACATCTTTAATTACACTGTTGTAATGTAATGTGTATTTATATAGCGCATTTATTATGTATGGCCATACACCCAAAGCACTTCACAATTATGAGGGGAGTCTCTCCACACCACCACCAGTGTGTAGCGTTCACTTGGATGATGCGACGGCAGCCACAGGACAACGGCGCCAGTGCGCTCACCACACACCAGCTATTGGTGGAGTGAAGAGACAGTGATAGAGCCAATTCGGTGGATGTGGATGATTAGGAGGCCATGATGGGTAAATGCTGATTGAGGGACTTTGGTCAGGACACCGGGGTTACACCCCTACTCTTTATGATAAGTGCCATGGGATTTTTAATGACCACAGAGAGTCAGGACCTCGGTTTAACGTCTTTTGTCCGAAAGAAGGCGCCCTCTGACAGTATAGTGTCCCCTTCACTTTTTACTGGGGCATTAGGACTCACACCGACCACAGGTTGAGCGCCCCCTGCTGACCTCTCTAACACCACTTCCAACAGCAACCTAATTTTTCCCATGTAGTCTCCCATTCAGGTACGGACCAGGGCTCATGGGCTGCAGGGTGATATGGCTGTTGACCATCCTTTTCATCTTAAACCAACTTATACCTCCAAGCCTGTCCCTAACCGTACCCATATCCCACCTCAGAAGCACCGCAAGCGTTCTGCAATACATTATGAACACAGTAAATACATTGCATTTACTTTTTGATGCAGTTAAGGACAATTAATGTAAAGTGGGACCAAAAAACTAAACAAAAACCAACATTTACCTTGACACAGTGGAGAAGGACAGTCATTGTCCTCATAACCAGAGGCGGCTCTTTGCCTTCTCATCTCCATTTCTTCTTCCTCCTGCAGCTGTTTAGCGATTTCCTGTTCAGAAAACCAATCAAACTAATATTAAGCAATTTTAAAAAGTAATGACTGATTCATTATTTATCTTTTAACAGTAAAAGATCTACCCTCAAGTCACACTGCATTTTCCCCTCTGGGTTTGCCATAGAAAGGTGAAATTACTTGAAAGATGAAAAAAAAAGGGGGATATTGCAGAATACACATGGCACGTATCACCTTCTTACACCCTTAAAGTCAAATTGATGCAGGTAGGTCATGTCATCTATGTAATACATCCCAATTCCATTCATACTACTCATATTCATATTATATAGAATGTACTTTTCTAACGTTTGTGAAGTAAACTCAAATTCAAATGTAGCATGTACTAGAGCTGCACAATTGTGGCCAATATGAGAATCACGATTTTTTTGCTAAATATGAAGATCACGATTTTCTCATGATTCTATAGATGTAAAATAAAGGTTAATATGAGTAAGCTAATATTATTGTTATTCTCAAACATTTGGTAAAACAATACTAATAATATTAGGCTTAGATGTTGGTTAAAATGTCAAATTTCAGACATGGAATAATTGATTTGAACAGACTTTAAAGGTGCTGTATGTAAGTTTTTGACTCTTCTAAAGCATAAAATACCATATGTGTGCAGATATTTAAGAAACATCCCAAGTGAACATGCTTGTTTAACTGAAAAACAATGCTGAAATCAGATATTCTGCTTTGAAAATGTTTTTTCCGTGCCAGAACGCTGTCTTTGTTTAGGTAAATTTAACCTGCACAATGCCAGTTTAGCCAACTATATTTCAGCACCCCGGGTTGCCTTGTTGGAAAACAGCGTCATTTATTCAGAAAGGCTCTGAAAGCATGCGTCCAAGACAGAAATGGACAGTATCAGACGTCGAAATGAGACAGATTCAGTTCCACATTAGGTTTTTAATTAGCAAATGATATAAATATTATGAACGCAAACATTAGGTGAGCAGGTTACATTGTAACCGCGTGAAATTTAAACACCACCTTTCAGAAGCACAGAATATGCACGCACTCATGAAACAGTAAGGTTTAAAATCTATTTAATACATGTTAACCCACTTTAGCATTATTAAATGTAGATGCTGAGTCACGTGTTTAGTTCTAAAGTTCAATTTCTAACGGTTTATTGTATTTTCAAGATCTGAGGTGAACTATCTGCTGCTGCTTTCAGTATATGGCAATAAATGTCATGTAAAATGACATTCAAACCAAAACTAAAAACAAAAACTTTTAATATGGAGAATATTCCCTCTATCGTGTGTTGTTGCTTTTATTTAGAACACAGTGTAAATCACTCGCTCCTGTACTCAATCTGGCAACCCGCACTTGCCTTTATTTTGATCCAGGAGTGCAATACCTAGTTCAACCACTGGGTGTCAAACTTACATACTGCACCTTTAAATATGTCCTGGTTTTTAATTCACAGTAAAGTGATTACATATAGAAAACAACTATTCATAATTCTAAGGCTGAATTATTATGTTTAAGACATATGCTTGACATTTGTTATTGACAACAATATTAGACCATTTTTTTCAGTGGTAAAATTAAACATTTGTATCAGATTTCCTCTTGCATTATATTCAACATTATATAGACTAGAGTAGTTATACTGACACTGTTAAACATTTATTTTCATGCACAACACTTTGAGTTTGCAATGAAAGAAAAAAAACATGATTGACAAATGCTTGTCATAATCATAACTCTAAATTGCGATGTTATCATTTTAATGATGTGTGCGCAGCTTCCAAGCGATCACACTGTGCAACAAACTGAATGTTATTTTCAACTTTATTAGCGGTTATTCACAGCTTGTGCAGGTATCAAGTAGACATTGACATGCACGCGCACGTTGTCTCGGTAGTAAACAAACAGTGCGTCAGCACACGTGTGATTTCGTGGCCATGACAGCATCATTACATTAAGACAGAAATGACATTTTTGGGTGAATTATACCTTATAAATACAGTGTGTGACAATTTTAACAATATTTGAAGATGTCCATGTTACTGAGCAACAAGGTTGCTGTGAAGACATGTGCAACTGCCTTTACGCTTCTCTCCTGACCTTGAAATTATACTTGGCTGAATCGTAGAAAAGCTGAATTAAGATTGCATATAAGGTCGAATCGAGATCGTAATCTATTTTTTGATTCATCGTGCAGCTCTAGTATGTACTCGAGTAGTAGGCAATTTTGGACACAGCCTTAGTTCCATTCACATTTAACAAAATTTCAAGTTAATAATATAATTCATCAGAAGGCAAAACATATTGTCTTGAAATGAAATTGCAGTGGATACAACAAAGGATTACATGCTGAGATTCTCTCAATTTAATTTTATTTGTACAAAGTGCAAAACTAAAAACATGCTTAGTGCATATTAAAAGCATTGCAGTTGGAATCTTGTGAAAAACTGCAAGTTTTGAATGCATATACAGCTGGAAAAATAGGTATTAAACACATCATGTACTTCCCTGGGAATAACATTTCTAAAGGAGCTGTTGACATGGTATTGAACCAGATTCAGAACCAGAACAAAAATACAAAATACAAAAATACAAAAAAAAAAATCGTAGTTTTGAAACATAGTTAATACTTTATATAAAAGGCTTTATTAAAGACGACTCTCATATGGAGAATGAAGTCACATTCGTTACTCAGGTGTCTTCAACAGTGTCAAAATCTTGATGGTTCTGTGGGTCTCGTCTATCAAATCTGATCTTTATTTTGTATTTTCTATTGGATTCAAGTCAGGTGATTGGCTGGGCCATTCTACAGCTTGATTTTCTTACTCTGAGAGCATTTGAGAGTTTCCTTGGCTGTGTTTTGGATCATTGTCTTGCTGAAATGTCCACCCTGGTTTCATTTTCATCACATTTCATTATACTCATATACACTGAGGAATGGCAGAGGGTTGCTGAAGAACTACTGAGAGATTTCAGCTGCTGTCTGGGCTTTCACTGCCTTTCTACGCCTCCCTTTCTTCATGTGTTCAATACGTTTTTCCTGTGCCATTTCATTTTATTATACATTACTTTAATTTGTAAACTAATTAGTTTAGTTTTCTTTGCATATATTGATTTCCTTGGTTGTTACCAACATCAGGTGAAGGTTTCAAGTCAACAGCACCTTTAGAAAGATCTTCTACATGCAAATGTTGTGTGTTTGTTTTGGAGGACACTTGCTAAGACTAAAATACTGAGGCTAACACCCATAAAAACATTTTATTGATTTCATTCCTACTTTTAATTTAGTATAGTTATGTATATTTTCTCAGGACTGTAATCAATCTGTTTGAGGAATTCAGAAACATTTACTGTAGATGATACTAACTTTAGAGAGCTCTGAACTTTGTAATCATTCATGCTCTACAACAAGCCGCTAAATGAAGTCAAGAGTGTTCATAGTGTTAAAGCTTTGACTTTTGGCTTTAATATGAAATGACAGGCCAGAAGCAGCTCAACAATGGACAAATTGAACACGTTGTATCAGGGTGGAGGTGATATTTAAAATAAGACACACACACACACACACACACACACACACACACACACACACACACACACACACACACACACACACCCCCACACACACACACACACACACACACACACACACACACACACACACACACACACAAAGACATACATACATATGAACACACACACCCAAATGTGCACACTGACTGACACACACACACACACACACACACACACACACACACACACACACACACACACACACACACACACACACACACACACACTCATCTCACGCAGCAGAGGTGTCAGAGTAGGCAGAAAAGTTCCACTGTGCAGTCACTCCATCAAAGACATCATCTTACAGTGCGCAAAACCAGACTGACACCCACCAGAGCAGATGCAGAGCACAGCAGTGGAAAGTACAGCTCACACACACACACATGCAAGCCCACACAAGCGCACACACACACACACACACACACACACACACACACA
>CAIGQZ010030434.1:0-11994 GCA_903798205.1 Danio tinwini | reverse complement strand
AGAGAGAGAGAGAGAGAGAGAGAGAGAGAGAGAGGGCAAAATGTATAGGACATCAGCTGCATAAAACATACAGTATTCCAGAGTAGCTGGTGGTTCATTCTACCGTGGCGACCCCTGATAAATGAAGGACTAAGCCGAAAAAAAAAAGACTGAATAGAGGATAAAATACATAGATTTCCAGAAATTAAATTTTTTCTAAAATTCAAGGTTCATTTTCATTACAATACACGTCTCTTCAAACGAGTGCCACTACTACAGAACATTTGTTCCTCAAGACATTTTTTCCAAAGTGCTTCAGTAAAGAGCTTCAGACAGACGGCCTCAGAAATCCTCTTTCCAATAATACAGAAGCTCAGTGTTTGAGCAGGACCTCAGATGAGCCCCAGTAACACCACACACACATTCACAAACCACTCCTGACAATACAGATGACAAAGCTTCTCCTTTAGGCCACAGAAACAGCAAAATAAAGCACAGAAAAGGACACTTGAAGCCAATGAATATCAGAGCGGAAGATCCCATTCAGGTCTCCGTCACTTCATTCTCTTCAAGTTTTGTCCTTAATGTTCTTTATTCTTTTCTTCTCTACACAAGTGCCTCTCACAGGTATTTCAATCATCAGATTCATGTGAGAGGATGGTGAATTCATAACAGAGCAATGAACAAAACACTTCTCTGAGGGGAAAATCTACACTGGCTTTCTGAATTTACAAATCTACTTTGGAGGTTAATTGTTATATAATAAAATATACACTGTATATATTATATTTAATATAATTTTATATAATAAA
Source organism: Danio tinwini (assembly GCA_903798205.1). Lineage (NCBI taxonomy): Eukaryota > Metazoa > Chordata > Actinopteri > Cypriniformes > Danionidae > Danio > Danio tinwini. The sequence goes on along the minus strand of CAIGQZ010030434.1, from coordinate 11,203 downwards.
TATTATTTTAAAAAATGTATGTATTATGTATTTAGTTAGGCTGGAATACAAATTTTAAAATAAAAAAATAATGGTTAAAAAATAAAAAGACAAAAAAAAATAAGGGCAATAAATAAATAAAAAATAAATAAATAAATAAAGAATAAATAAATAAAGAAAGAAAGAAATAAAGAAAGAAAAATAATTAAATTAAAAACAAATAAGGAAAAAGAAAGAAAAATAAATAAGCAAAAATAAATAAAGATAAATAAATAAGAAAAAACAAATAAACAAGGGAAATAAATAAATAAATGAATAAATAAACAAATAAGGAAAATAAAAAACAAGGGAAAAAAATAAGCCAAAAAAGAAAGAAAGAAAGAAAGAAAAAATGAATAAGTAATAATAAATAAATTAATAAATATATAAGGAAAATAACAAAATAAAAAAAAATAATAAGGAACAATAAATAAATAAATAAATAAATAAGGAACAAAAAAAATAAAATAAAAAATAAAAAATAATAATAAATAAGGAAAAAAATAATAAATAGGGAATAATAAATATATAAGGAAAAATATTTCCCAGAGAAGGGTTGCGGCTGGAAGTGCATCCGCTGCATAAAAACATATGCTGGATAAGTTGGCAATTCATTCCGCTGTGGTGACCCCAGATTAATAAAGCGACTAAGCCGAAAGGAAAATGAATGAATGAATGAATGAATGAATAAGGGAAAAATAAATAAATAAGTAAATAAATAAATTAATAAGAAAAAAATTAAATAAAAAAAAATTAAATAAGAAAAAAATAAATAAATAAGGAAAGTAAATAAATAAATAAAGCAAAAATAAATAAGCAAAAATAAATAAGCAAAAATAAATAAATAAGCAAAAGTAAATAAATAAATAAACAAATAAAAAAGGAAAATAATAAACAAATAAGCAAAAATAAATAAGCAAAAATAACTAACTAACTAACTAACTAAAAAAGCAAAAACTGCTAAGCTTAATATTATTAGAAATTATTTTTGGCTACAAAAATATATATTTACACACCTACAAAATAAATAAAGCTTCCTGAAACTAGAGAATAAAATGTATACATTTCCAGAAAAAAAAAGAATGGACAAAACTAAAAACAAATCTAAAATTCAAGGTGAACACTACTTTGTTCCACTGGCTTTCTAAATTTCTAATTTAAATTGTAAGAAATACACTTTTGAAGTCTGAAATGCAACCTAAATCACAAGAAATTACTATTTCGATACCATTTAGGTAATATTTATTCACATTTAAAAAGGCAGTTCACCCAAAAATTTTGATTTTGGTAACATTTACTCACTCTCCACTTCTCACAAACCTGTTTGAGTTTCTTTTTTTCTGTTAAACACAAAAGAAGATATTTTGAAAAATCAACTAGTACCCGTTGACTTCTATTGTATTTGTTTTTCCTACTATGGAAGTCAATGGTTACCGGTTTCTAACATTCTTCAAAGTATCTTCTTTTGTGTTTAACAGAAAAAGAAACTCATAAACATTTGGAACCACGTGAGGGTTTAGAAATCTTTCATTTTAAGTCAATGTCAATTCATTCATTTCATTTTCTTTATTAATCAGGGGTAGCCACAGCGGAATGGACCGCCAACTTATCCAGCATATGTTTTACACAGCAGATGCCCTTCCAGCTGCAACCCAGCACTGGGAAAGTCAATGTGTTATTTAAGTAAAATTAAAGTTCACTCAAAACTTCAGATTTACGTTCTATTTACTCCCACCCAAGTGCAAAAAAGTTTTCCTTTTTTCTTTTTAACACAAAAGAGGACATTTCGAAGACTATAAGATGCTCTCTATAGCAATGTCTATGTGCTTTAAAAGTAAATCCCCAACTATTCACATTTTTTTCAGTGGGTGTTTCTATGGTTGCGCATCAGGACCGAAAGCACATTTTGGTTTATCAGCAGCAATACGATGACATGATAAGCCTCTCATAGTATAGAAATGAACGAAATAAATCACAATGTTTAATATGATGACTAGATGTTTTCAAAAAAGTCTGTATAAAAGCTTTGGGTTACACTTTACAATAAGGTTCATTGGTTAATGTTAGTTAATGCATTTACTAACATGAACAAACAATGAATAAAACATTTACCACAGCATTTGTTCATGTTAGTTAACGTTATTGAAAATACAGTTGTTCATTGTTAGTTCATGGTAATTCACGGTGCATTAACTAATGTTAACAAGCATGAACTTGGATGTTAATAATGCACTAGTGAATGTTGAGTTATGATTAATAAATGTTGTACACGTGTTGTTCATGATTAGTTCATGTTAGGAAATGCATTAACTAATAAACCTTATTGTAAAGTGTTACCAAGCTTTGTAATGCAAGCACCAAACCAACTAACTACAAAGTAAATCAAAATAATACAAACTTTGATTTCAAGATAAATACATAAAGCAGTCAAAAGATAAAGGTAGAAGACAAAGAGGAAAAGAACTTCAATTTAATCAAGCACAGCCAGTTCTACAATTGAAGTAAAAAAAATGGTTATGTGGTGCATCATGGGTAATGTAGTTTTTCAGCATGATTTTGCATCAAAAAGAAGAAAAAAAACCCACCTCATCCTGTTTTTCTTGTCTCCTGGCCTCCTCTGCACATTTCTGCAGCTCTTGCTGGATCATCTGTGCGTATCTACAGTCCTCTTCCTCTCTGTAAACCACACATACAACTTTTATTTCACCCGGACATGCAAACTCCACACAGAAAAGCCAACTGACCCAGCAGAGGCTCAAACCAGCGACCTTCTGGCTGTGAGGTGACAGCACTACCTACTGCGCCACAGCACCGCCCCTAAATCCTTAATATATAAAATAAAAAATAATGGATCTAAAATACTGAAAAACAAAAAAATGAGGTAACACTTTATAACGACACACTATAAATCATTTATTAAGCATTAGCATATAGGGAATTCATTATTTGTCAAGCATTAACTCCACATTAATAGACGTTAGTACGCAGTTTATAACTGCAGCTACAAATGCTCTATTCTTGACTTATAAGCACATTTATAATGTGCTTAATTGTACTTTCATCATTTCTAAATGATTTATTTTTCATTACTAAAGTAAGTATTGCATTATTTACAAATCATTTGTATTTAAGAGTAGTCAATGGTTTTTAAGATCATTTAGAATGCGCAAGTAAATGATTAATAAACTATTGAAATCAATGTTTATATATCTTATTATTCATGCGTATAGAAATGGTTACTATGTATGTTAATCAATGCTTTATTAACTCAACTTCATGCAGTTTAGTATTAAATGAACAATAATCTTTGCATTCCTATCTAAAAAATAAAATTACTGTAAAATTACAGTAAAATTTGCATTACAAAAACAACAATACAATATTTTTTAAAATATAACATGATGCAACATTTCAATGTTATTTAGCATGTTTAAACTGTATGGTAATTTTTTTTTAGATAAGGTTGCGAAGATTTATTAGAATAGAAATGAATAAAGTTGGTTATATTCATTTTTCCTGTTCAGAATTTAACAGAGCCTTTAATTGTCATTTATAAGGGATTTATAAAGCATAAATAGTCCTCACTTTAGATTAGGTCACAAAACTGCATAAAGTTGGCTGTAGGCTTTGCTAAGCTAACACTTTAAATGCCAATGTCTCCCTTTGCATTGAACTTTGAGCGTCTTACATTCAGAGATGTTGTTTATGTTCACACAGCTACATTACACATCAACTAAAGTTTAACATATGATATCAAAGTGCACCACCCCTTTAAAAAAACTACAAGAGGTGCAAAAATTTAAAAACTTAAACTTATGAACAAATTCATCAAATTTGGTGCCTCTGTTATCCACAAGTTCACTTGAATATCATAAAAGTCTGTGGTTTCCTGATATCGCTGATTGAGTAATACGATGCATGTGTCCAGGGCTGATTTTGAACTTACATCTGCTGCAGATTTGCCCGCTCTTCCTCTTCCTCCTGCAGTCTTCGGGCCAAACGAACATCGTTCTGCACCGTCTGGTTCTTCTGGATGTTGGTGCTGTAGAAATGCTCGACTGCGAAGAGAAAAATCAGCTCTATTTAAACCCAGTTAAATACGGAAGGATGAGCAAAATTACAGGAAGGGAACGATTATACTGACTTTCCTGCTCTTGAAGACTTTGAGCCAAAGCACCATCCTCTAAAACTGAGAAACACTGGCACACTGAGGGGAAAAACACACACAAATATACAGTGTTAAAAAGGCGGTAACACTTTAGTTTAAGGACCAATTCTCACATTTAACTAGTGTCTTATTACCTGTCTATTATTGTCTATTTATTAGTACTTATAAAATACATACTCTAGATCAGGGGTTCTCAACCTTTTTTACTTCGGGGCCCACTACTTTCTCCAATCAAATTTTGAAGGCCCACCTGGTCTGACATTTTCTCTAAAATGTTTGTATGAAATGCTCATTTAAACTTTTATTTATTAACAAATATATATTATACATTTGTTGTGGTTTCTATTATTTATCTATATAATTTTATATATAAAAAAAAAAACATACACAGATTCAAAGAGAACCACATGCCAACAGGAAGACGGGACTGACTGAATATCTACTATTAAATATCTACTATTCAAAAATATACAGACAAATGTAAAATACAGTAAAACACCCTATATCTGTTGAAACACGTCAATCTGATGGCAGTTGAGTTTGCAGCTGGATATTATTGGGAGATCGCTGACAGGAACAGTGAACAGCTCCGCCAGAGCGTGCCTGAAGCTCATATGCAAGTTTATTTTACAGTCTATGGCAGAAATACCACTGAGCCTCTCTAGATCCTCCTGTATGGAAGTGCGTCCCTTATAAAACACTCACAGGATATTAATTTGGACAACTATGCAGATATATTAAATAGTTCACACAAAAATACACAAAAGAGAGACTTTCACTTTCCCTTCACGTATAGTTTGTGAATGAACAGTGTACTCGTTGCAGACGCGATCATGAGGCTGTTTTTGTGCAGAGTATGAAGTAATCAATCAGAGAACAGAAGAAAGTGCATTACTTTGATCATTTTAATATAGCATATTATTAATGAAATCCAAAATATGGCGGCAAATCAATGCCAATAATAATCGAGCGCAGAGGTGATGTTTACGCGCGAGGAGAAGTGAACAGCGAGCAGATTACAGGCCTACACGCGAGGAAACTAATGCTCGTGCGCGCAGGGGTTGTTCACGCGTGCGCTGAACTGATCCACCGCGAGGAAACGGGACCCCGTGAGCTCGTCAGAAACCCTCATGCCTCACAACGCACGCACGATCAGTTCTTTCTGCTTGCTTGCTTGCTTTTCTCTGCTCGCACGAAACATTTTGGAGTTTTGTCAGTCTTGGGGCGGGACTTGGTTTACTTGTTATCTCTAACGCTATTGGTTGGATGCAGGTTAAAAGATAACGCCATTAAATATATATAATTTGCAAGTCATAATCATAAGAAACTTTCTAAGATGATGTCTGAGTTTTTAATCTCGAGAAACTGTCAAATAATAATGATTAATCTTCTAAAATAATTCTTGTAAAAATGGCTTTCTGAACCATTTGATTTGTCCTGTACAGCACTTGACTGGTTTGTTGAATTTTACTTCTATGCTGATTAACCACAACAGCAGCGCTCATTATGACACTTGGGGATAAGCTTTCTAGAAAATATTGTCTATAGAAGAGTTTAGATGAAACTTGCTTTTTAGATCTTTCCATATAGTGCATATTATATGCGCAGTGCAGCTTTGTATATTATTATAATTGTTAACAATATTAATGATATAGATCAGTGGAAAATGGTGGTTCTAGGAATTCCTTACCGTACGTTCACACCGAAAGCGGCGAGAGCGTCAAAATAGCCGGAAGTCATTCATTTTCAATGGGAGCCGGCGGCGATAAGTGGCGAGGAGCAGCGCGGCGCGTCTTCGCCGGTGTAGGCGTCAAGGAGAGTTGAAATCAAGTCAACTTTATGGTAATAAGCTGTCACGCGGTTTGGCGGCAAGCAATCAGAAGTCCACTGCTTGAGAGGAGTCCAGAGAACACAGTCACTGTGAACTAGATCCGACCACAGTTGTTCCCAAGGGTTTTAATATTACGGTCGCCAGATTTCTAATTATTTGCAATGTTTTTCTTACAGGAGCATACATTAAAAAGTTACTGGCGAGTTACTGATGTGCATCAATGTTATATATTTTTTTTCTTTAAAAAAGCGGGAATCTCATGCGACAATACAAAACGGTATGCTTCAGAATATTTCAGGCATATGGACACATTGGATAATAAAGTCGAGCAAAGCTACACCACATGCAACTACATCTTCCATAGCTGGATGAATTTTAGAATAAGTGTGCAACATCTTCACGCTAGAAAGCATGTTTTATGCGGGAATGTACCTGATTTGATATGATATGCTGCAACGGCCCCTTTAAATAAGAGATCAATGTAGCGAATTTTGACGCTCTCGCCGCCGGAGCTGAAGACAGACAGCGTCGTCGCCAGGGCGGACAGACCGACCTTTGACGCTCTCGCTGCTTTCGGTGTGAACGTACAGTTAGGGGAACACACACACACACACACACACACACTTGAAGTCAGAATTATTTGCCCCGCTTTGAATTTTCTTTTTTAAATATTTCCCAAATGATTTTAAGGTCAATATTATTAGCCCCTTTAAGCTATATATTTTTTTCAATAGTCTACAGAACAAACCATCATTATACAATAACTTACCTATTTACCCTAACCTGCCTAGTTAACCTAATTAACCTAGTTAAGCCTTTAAATGTCACTTTAAGCTGTATAGCAGTGTCTTGAAGAATATCTAGTCAAATATTTTTTACTGTCATCATGGCAAAGATAAAATAAATCAGTTATTAGAATTGAGTTATTAAAACTATTATGATAAGAAATGTGTTGAAAAAATATTTCAGTTAAACAGAAATTGGGGGGAAATAAACAGGGGGGCTAATAAATCAGGAAGGCTAATGATTCTGACTTCAACTGTACATATACATATATATTAGTTTATTATATACTTTAGGTTGATATCTTTCAATCTCATTTTCAGTTGATGATTGATTAACCCGCTTATAAAGACTTCAAAAATGATTATTCCAATCAAACATGAAGAATACAGTGACAGACATTTAGATGGGTGTTTATCGCTACCTATTGGAGCAACAGTTTAATTCCTACAATCTTCTTTTGGCTACTCACTGCATTTATCCATTACATAATTCCACTTCAGAGGCATTCACATACCAGTTTCTATACAACATGCCCACATCTTAAAGGTCACATATATAGTGGAATAACAGATTAATGGCAATATATTTACTGTAAGCCGATGTACATTATGCACTCCATGCATGTACAGCCTATTTTATTAACTACTGTCCATCCAATTTATTCTGACTTATGTTCTTTATAGAAAATGAGCCAAGGCCAATGAGTCTGAGAAAAAAAATAAAGATTTTTTTAATCAATTTTAACACGTTTGGCTTGAGTTCAGTTTAAATGTAGGTGCTAAACTTCATCAAATTGTTCTAATATGTGTCTAATATATCAAATATTCTATTAGAATTCCTATTATTTAATTTATTTTTAACACAGACAAAGTGTGTACAAAAAATACAAGACAGCACATCTGTAAATAGTACACACACACACACACACACACACACACACTCTCTCTCTCTCTCTCTCACACACACACACGCACACGCACACACGCACACGCACACGCACACACAAGTCAGAATTATTAGTCCTGATTCCTGATTTATTAGCCCTGTGTATATTTTTCCCCAATTACTGCTTAATGGAGAGATCTTTTCAACACATGGCATAACTCTCTCTTTCTCTCCCCAGTTGTACTTTAATAAAGTTTGTTACAAGAATATATCTCATTATTTTGATATGTCATTATATGACTTCATATAATTGTCATGACAGTCAGAACAGTCATTATTATGAGACTATTACAATAAATATCTCATTACTAAAACTCATCACCTATTATTACTGAGAAAGCAAGTCTATTATAGTTTCACATTATGATATTATGATAAGATATATATTATATATAGATATATATATATATGTTTTTTATTTAAAGGGTAAACTCCATCCCGTCCAATCCCGGCTAACTTCCGGAAAGGGAGAGAGAGAGAGCGACGGAGCAAGCAGAAAGAACTGATCGCGCGCGCGTTGTGAGGCATGACCTCGCTCGCAAGAGCGTACATCGTGCGCACAGATGATGTGCGCGTGCGCGAGGGTTTCTGACGAGCTCACGAGCGCCCGTTTCCTCGCACTGGATCAGTTCAGCGCACGCGTGAACAACCCCTCCGCTGTTCACTTCTCCTCACGCGTAAACATCACCGCTGCGCTCGATTATTATTGCCATTGACTTGCCGCCATACAAAATGTTATGCATAATCTTGAGGGTTAATTTTAAGCTACCTTGCGGCCCACCTGCAGGATTGCTGTGGCCCACCGATTGTGACTCCCTGCTCTAGATGATCTTATTCTACATCCATAATACCCAACAACTACCTTAAAGGTCCCGTGAAGTGCTCTGAAATGCGCATTTATTTGTTCAATGTTTGAGAGATAGCTTCAAGCAGACATAGAGTGTAAAGTCACTTCCCTTAATGATAGCTTTGTTCATCCACAGGTTTGAAAGGAACATCCACAGGTTTACACGATCATAGGAGAGGGGAAACATCCACGAAAGAAGACGAGCCAGCAAGAAGGTAAGGTGAACCGTCAGGATTCGATTCCAGCCACTGACTGACTGGAATCGCTGGATTAAGCTGTGGTCACACTGGACTTTTCTCCCCATAGACTTCCATTCATAAGCACGCGAATGCGTCACACCGGAAACGCAGGGTCATGCGTCAAGTTTTGCATTTTACTGAGCTGCAAAGTTCAAGCTTGGTGAACTCTGACCTGCGAAATCGCATCACTTGACTGCGTGAGACCAATCCAGAACCAAAACATGACCTCTCTGAACAGAAATTTAAAACATAGAGCAATCGTTCGCTTTTTTGAATGGCTAATCATCTTGTTTAATCCCGCCCCTTTTCACAGCGTCATATGACAGAGTTTTGCAAGCTCAAACTCTAGTGAGACCGCAGCTTTATATGGGGAGTGCTGATGAAGGGTGCAAGTTTGTCTGGTTAGAACTCAGGTGATAGTGCTCGGGCTTGATGAGAGGTGGCAGGAGATGGGGAACAATGATTGATGCTGAGGGAGCATGATGGTGAGGGAGAGTGGAGCAGCAGGATCGAGCCGGGAATGTGACACAGTGAGAGTGGTCGAGCTCAATCGCATCAAATGAAAAGCAAATAAAAAGCGTCTTGAAGGGGGCAGGGCATTTCAGATACTAGAGAGCATTTGATTGGTCAGAAGATTTGATGAGAAACTGAAGTATGAGGTGACGTGAAAAAAATCGTTGACCCACTTAGGAGGAAGTGACAAACTGCAAACTTTGGACGCTTATATCTTCTTAACGTGAATTTTGCCACACTAGTTTATAGATATTCCTAAAACTAACGTACTGATAAAAGATGGCGTGCAACAAGATGGGTTCCACCTATTTTAGTAGGTTAATTTGAGCATTTATTCATTTGCATAAGTCCAGACAGCGTGTATAAACACACAATGCAAAGCACGCAATTCATTCTCTAGACTGGTTTATGTTTTGGCTCATCTCTGTTTCTACTCTGCTAATAATGCCACACTGAGGCCCAAACAGGAAAACTACATCCAAGCCAACTGGGTCAACAACTGGAACACAATGGCTCTAAGGAAAAACACATTATGCTCAATAAGCTTAAAGTTAGGTGTGTGTGTGTGTGTGTGTGTGTGTGTGTGTGTGTGTGTGTGTTTCTGAGCGGGCAAAACTGTAACTCACCGAAATGTCATTGGCAGGAGTTCATTTGAGTATCATGAATCAATACTGACCTTAAAAAAAACCAAACACTACAACTTCATCTTCTTTTTTCATATCTTACATCTACCATGACAGACAAAGAATGTATTTAAAGTAAATTCACAGAATCACTGTTACTTTACACATCAACGCTCCAGTTGTTCATATTCATATTTGTAGGTCAATACTTGATTAGATTTAGAGATAATAGATTATGGAATGAATAATTTTATCATTTTATCAGTTTTGTCATTTTTGTTATGGTGTGTTTTCAGGAATGTTACAGTATGTTCTACATATGATTTGTTTTTTGGAGTTTATCGTTCATGCTTAATTCATTTGTGTGTATATTTATAACTTTTGTAATTGTAATTTAGCATTTTCTTGAATTGCAGTTGTTTTGTTATTCTGAAAATAAATTAATTAATCCATATAACAAAAATAGTGTTCCTCTTTAATATGCTTGAATGGATGCACGAAAGATCATTTTATATGTCATATGTATTTTTTTCAGAAACTTTATAGTATGTTCCACATATGGTTTGTCATTTTTTAAAGTTTATTATTTATGTTTTATTTTTGACATGTATTTGACAATTTATTTGTATTTGCATATATATATTTTTTCTATATTTCTAATTGTAATTTAGCATTTTCTTGAATAGCTGTTGTTTTGTTATTATTGTGCAAATGAAAATAAATAAATAAATAAATTAAAAAATAAATAAATATTAAGTGATTAGGTATGGATCTCATAAAGTTAGACACTTCTGTTTAAGGCCAGACAGAATCTGTGTTTTTTTTTTTCTGCGCAGCATTTTGTTAAAAAAAAAATAATAATAAATAAATCAATCAATCTGTGGAATAATTTTTAGAGTGTAAAACTTTTTAAAATTAAATTAATAATAAAAAAGAACACAAAAATGAAATAATGATTTTGTATTATTTTTAAACAATCAAAATATATGATCTCTCATACAATGCACACACTAAAAGACAGAATATACTACTTAATATACTACATAATTTAACTAAACATTTATATATTATTTAATAATATCACTGAAATTAATATAAAAACCTATTATATAAATGTATACATATAAATAAACAAATAAATATATATACAAAAAAACAAATATATATATATAAATATACAGATAAATTATGAAGTATATTAAGTAGTATATTCTGTCTTTTAGTGTGTGCATT
>CAIGQZ010030431.1:0-12734 GCA_903798205.1 Danio tinwini | reverse complement strand
ATGTGATGTGCTGTTTGAATTTAGGCAGCTCATGTGTGAGTTTTGCCTGATTAAAGTCACCGAGAATGATAAAAGCAGAGTCCGGGTGTCGTTGTTCAGTCTCTGTGATCAGATCAGACAGCTGTTGTAACGCAGTACTCACGTGTGCTTGCGGTGGAATGTAAACACCGATGAGAACGAACGAGGAAAACTCCTGCGGTGCATAAAACGGCTTACAGTTAATGAAAAGCGCTTCCACATCAGGACAGCACATCTTCTTTAACACAGTTACATCCGTACACCATCTCCTGTTGATGTAAAAGCATGTCCCACCACCGCGTGTTTTGCCCATTGACTCCGTATCGCGATCTGCTCTGTACAGCTGAAAGTCCGGTAAGTGTAATGCGCTGTCCGGAATTGCTTCGTTCAGCCAAGTTTCTGTGAAACAGCGCAGCAGAGTTGTTAAAGTTCTTGTTTTCGCGTGAGAGCAGAAGTAGTTCGTCCATTTTGTTAGGAACAAGCAGAGATTCGCTAGATGGATGCTAGGCAGCACCGTTCTGAAGCCGCGCTGTCTCAGCCTGACAAGCGCGCCAGCTCTTTTTCCACGCCGCCGGGTCTTGTATTTCTTCCACAAAGCAGCTGCTCCGCCGATGACAATGTTCCGCAAAACGCCAGAGAAATCAAAATCCAGTTGGTGATTAGTTGGTGTGCACTGCCGAATGTTCAGCAGCTCGTCCCTGGTATAACTGATCGTGTTTGACAAACATAAAACAGGACAGACTAACAGAACTAGTGTAAACACTGAAGAGCTCCACACCGAGGCAGCCATCCGCGGCGCCATCCTGAGAGCAATGGCCTTATCATATGTATAACATTTTCATCCACAAGTAACCTGCTGAAATCTCGTTTGTTTTCCTGTCTTGTTTGATTGATCTAGAGTGATGGATATTTCTTGTAATATTTTATTATATTGGCATCAATAGTGTTGTGTTACTTACTGTAGGACATCCAAGAGTGATTTTCACCTGTTTACAGTACTACTTTAGCCTGATTGATTATTTTACATGATGACCAAAATTTTAAGTGGTGAATTAGCATGTTAATTTATCTTTTACCTTAAAAGCTATTTTTTATTTCAACAATGAAGGACATCTCTAGCAAAATTAATGTATAAATTACATGTTAGGTAAACACAGCAACCAAATAGCATATACAGTGGGGAAAATAAGTATTTAAAATATCACCATTTTTCTCAGAAAAGAAATTTCTAAAGGTGCTGCTGATCTGAAATTTTCACCAGATGTTGATAACAACCAACAAAATACACATATGAAAGAAAATAAACCTAATTAGTTTATAAGTTAAGTTATGTGTAATAAAATAAAATGACACAGAACAAAGTATTTAACACATAAAGAAAGGGAGCTGAAAGCAGTGAAAGCCCAGGAGCAGAAACAGTAGCTCAAATCTCTAAGAAGTTATTCAGCAACCCTCTGCTCTTCGTCATTGTAAAATTAATATCAGCTGATTCAGTCCAACATCTACATTACCAGGATGATGAAGATGAAACCAGAGTGGACATTTCACAGCCAGGGAAACTCTCAAATGTTTTCAGAAAAAGAAAATAAAGCTGTAAAATGGCCTAGCCAATCACCTGATTTGAATTCAATAGAAAATACAAAATAAAGATCAGTTTGGATAGACAAAACCCACAGAACCATCAAGATTTTTGCACTATTTTGTGACTTAATTCTAAATATGAGAGTAGTCTTTAAGCTGCCATCACCAAAAAAACTAAACTTACGGAGCCAGATCAGTCTCAAAAAAACAATACATATGCATTCAAAAAATTAATAAATGCACAGCACAATACATTAATCCACAACTCCAATTTGTAAATTCAAAACACAATTCATAAATCCACAACTCCAATTTGTAAATTCAAAACACAATTTATAAATCCAAAACTCCAATTCGTAAATACAAAAGACAATTTATCAGTTAAAAAGTAAACAGCAAAAATATTTTTCAAATGCTCACACATATGCACTTACTACATTTTTGAATTATGTTTAATGTATTTATGAACCACTGAATGTGACAGATGTGAAAGATACTTCGCCACTTATGCAGCACAATATTGCTATAGAAGTCTCTTATTAAATTGTTATCAGCTTTATTCAGATTAAATTACTAAATTTAGCTTTGAAGATAACATGCTAAAGCAGCAGAAGACCACACCAGGTGCCACTCCTGTAAGCTAAGAACATGAAACTGAGGCTACAATTCGCACAGGCTCACCAAAATTGGACAACAGAAAAGTGAAAAAACATTGCCTGGTCTTAATTTCTGCTGCAACATTCAAATAGTAGGGTCAGAATTTGGCAACAACAACAACAACAACACGAAAGCATAGATCCACCCTGCCTTGTATCAATGGTTCAGGCTAGGTGTGGGGGATATTTTCTTGGCACACTTTGGCCCCATCAGTACCAATTGAGCATTGTGCCAATGCCACAGCCTACTTGAGTATTGTTGCTGACCATGTCCTTACCTTTATGACCACAGTGTACCCATCTTCTGATGACTATGTTCAGCAGGATAACACGCCATGTCATAAAGTGGCAGTTATCTCAGACTGGTTTCTTGAACATGACAATGAGTTTACTATACTGAAATGGCCTCCACAGTCACCACATCTCAATCCAATAAAGCACCTTTGGGTTGTGATAGGACAGAAGATTTGCATCATGGATGTGCAGCCAACAAATCTGCAGCAACTGCATGATGCTATCATGTCAATATTGATCAAAATCTCTGAGGAATATTTCCAGAACCTTGTTGAATCTATGCCACGAAAAATTAAGGCAGTTCTGAAGGCAAAAGTGGGTCCAACCTAAAAAGTGTCCAGTGATTGTATATACAGGGAGTGCAGAATTATTAGGCAAGTTGTATTTTTGAGGATTATTTTATTATTGAACAACAACCATGTTCTCAATGAACCCAAAAAACTCATTAATATCAAAGCTGAATATTTTTGGAAGTAGTTTTTAGTTTGAGTTATTTTAGGAGGATATCTGTGTGTGCAGGTGACTATTACTGTGTATAATTATTACGCAACTTAACAAAAAACAAATATATAGCCATTTCAATTATTTATTTTCACCAGTGAAACCAACATAACATCTCAACATTCACAAATATACATTTCTGACATTCAAAAACAAATCAGTGACCAATATAGCCACCTTTCTTTGCAAGGAGACTCAAAAGCCTGCCATCCATGGATTCTGTCAGTGTTTTGATCTGTTCCCATCATATGGCCAAACTGGTGGCAAGTGGCATCTTGGCAGCTGCATGCTTGATCTTTCTCAGTTCATGGGGAGTTATTTTGCGCCTTGGTATTTTCACACGCTTCTTACGACCCTGTTGACTTTTTTATATGAAACACTTGATTGTTCGATGATTACGCTTCAGCAGCTTGGCAATTTTAAGAGTGCTGCATCCCTCTGCAAGATATCTCACTATTTTTGACTTTTCTGAGCCTGTCAAGTTCTTCTTTTGACCCATTTTGTCAAAGGAAAGGAAGTTGCCTAATAATTATGCACACCTGATATAGGGTGTTGATGTCATTAGACCACAACCCTTCTCATTACAGAGATGCACATCACCTAATATGCTTAATTGGTAGTAGGCTTTCGAGCCTATACAGCTTGGAGTAAGACAACATGCATAAAGAAGATGATATGGTCAAAATACTCATTTGACTAATAATTCTGCACTCCCTGTATGTATATATATATATATATATATATATATATATATATATTCATTCATTTTCTTTTTGGCTTAGTCCCTTTATTAATCCGGGGTCGCCACAGCAGAATGAACCTCCAACTTATCCAGCATGATTTTACACAGCAGATGCCCTTCCAACCGCAACCTATCTCTGGGAAGCATCCAGACACACTCATTCACATTCATACACTACAAACAATTTAGCCTACGCAATTCACCTGTATCGCATGTCTTTGGACTGTGGGGGAAACCGGAGCACCCAGATGGAAACCCACGCAAACGCATTGAGAACATGCAAACTCCACACAGAAACGCCAACTGACCCAGCTGAGGCTCGAACCAGCGACCTTCTTGCTGTGAGGCGACAGCACTACCTACTGTGCCACTGCTTCGCCCCTATATATATATATATATATACACACACACAGTCACTGGACACTTTTTAGGTTTTATATATATCGCACATTCATATGTTTATATAATGTACTTATAAATCAAAAATTTTAACTTACAGTCTTTTTATGCTTCTTAAATATTATATAGTCAGGGCACATTGACTCAGTGGTTGGTTCACTGAGCCAGTTGGCATTTCTGTGTGCAGTTTTCATGTTCTCCATGTGTTTGTATAGGTTTCCTCCGGGTGTTTTGGTTTCCCCCCACAGTCCAAAGACATTTGGCTGCGGTGTAGGTGAGTGAGTGTGTGTGTGTGTGTGCATGTGTGTGTGCGTGTGTGTGTGTAAATTGGTGTTTATAGGTGTTTCCCAGTAGGTTGTGGCTGGAAGCATCTGGCATCTGCTACATAAAACATATGCTGGAATAGTTAGCAGTTCATTCCGCTGTGGCAACCCCTGATAAATAAGGGACTAAGCTAAAGAAAAATGAATAAATTAATACTATTTTATGTATTATATATAAAAGAAAAAAATAATTTGGTCTTTGTCATTGCCTTTTCTGTGTGATTACAGATCGCCAAAAAGCTATCAGGCCTTGCCAAGGAGACCACCTTGTGGCTTACATCTGTCTTAGTTGCAGTCTTGGTCAATCTTTGTCATGCAGGTCAAGTCGATCATTTTTACTCTTGCCGGCCTTAGTCACACAAGTTGAATCAATCGTCTTTACTCTCATCGGTCTTAGTCACGCATGTCAAGTCGATCATTTTTACTCTCGTCAGTTCACGTGAGGAAAATGGACACTGCCGCTAGATGCTTCCGCTGACACTTTTGCGTCAGCATACTATCTAATTATTACACACTACATATGCTACCACTGGGCGATATCATTAAAAAACATGGAGTTAGCTTCCACTGTTATGCTGATGATACACAACTTTATATCTCCTCTCAACCTGATAACTTGTATGTATTTACAAAATTAACAGATTGTATAGCTGATATAAAAAATTGGATGACTAATGACTTCTTATTACTAAATTCAGATAAAACTGAGGTCTTGCTTATTGAACCCAAAAATCTCACATGCAAAAACCTAGAACCCTGTCTAACCCTTGATGGATTCTTAGTTCAGTCCTCATCTTCAGTCAAAAATTTGGGGGTGATTTTTGATAGCAACCTATCATTTGAAGACCAGATTTCAAGCATTTGTAAAACTGCATTTATTCATCTTAAAAATGTTGCCAAACTTCAACATATGCTATCAATGTCTGATGCGGAAAAGCTTATTCACACTTTCATGGCTTCTCGATTAGGTTTATTTTAATGTGTTACGAGGCGGTTGCCCTGCTGGCCTAATTAACAAACTTCAGCTGATTCAAAATGCAGCTGGTAGAGTGCTTTCTAGAACAAATAAATATGATCACTTTACCCCGGTTCTTTCATCATTTCATTGGCTCCCTACACTCAAAAAAAAAAAAATTTTTTTTTTTGCTTGTTCAAACTACTTATATAAAATAAGCTGAAACAACACAATTCTTAAAATTTCATTGGGACAACTTTTTTTTTTTATGTTCAATCCACATAAATTTGTTAAAAGTGCCGAGTTATTTAATCAATGTGTGTTGACAACATGAATGAATTGTGTGGAACCCTGCATTTTTTTTTTATAGTGTATTAAATATCATGTGACTACCTACAAATCCCTGTACGGTTTAGCTCTCCAGTATTTGAGGGAGCTCCTGGTGTATTATAGCCCCTAACGTCCACTACACTCAATTATTTGACAATTAATTATTCCCAGAATATCAAAATCAAATGTAGGTGGTAGATCTTTATCATATCTGGCACCTCAACTCTGGAACAGCCTTCCTAGCACAGTTCAGGAAGCAGACACACTCTGTCAGTTTAAAACTAGATTAAAGACACATCTCTGCATTAGCGTACACATAAAACACAAATGCTGTTGAAATCTAAATCCTCTAAAGCAGGGGTCACCAAACTTGTTCCTGGAGGGCCGGTGTCCTGCAGATTTTAGCTCTAACCCTAATCAAACACACCTGAACAAGCTAATCAAGTTTTTACTAGGTATACTTGAAACATCCAGGCAGGTGTGTTGAGGCAAGTTGGAGCTAAACCCTGCAGGGACACCGGCCCTCCAGGGCTGAGATTGGTGACCCCTGCTTTAAAGGATTGTTAGTCTGCATTATTTAGGGCAGCCGGAGCCGGGAACACTTCCCAAAAAACATTATAATTTGAACGGCATTTGCGCTTATGTTAGTCTTTTTTTTATTATTCCAGAGGTTTCCATAATCCTGGACCATGCAGGCCATATTCTGAGCAGCTGCTGTGGTGGTTATGGAGGAGTGGAGAGCAGGAGAATGATCCCTGTAAGACCCCAGTGACAGACAAGTCCTTGCATTGATCCTGAAAGGACAGCCTGTATACCATCCGGTGACGACTCCCACCTGCAGCTTCTCCACGATGGACAGTGCTCTCCAGCCTCCGGCGCCTAGACTGCAGATTTGCACAAGACATTTGACCATAGATGAAATGGTCGTGCCCAACTGAGCCTGGTTTCTCTTAAGGTTTTTTAATTCTTCACTTTCGCCAATTGGTGAAGTTTTTTCCTCTCCGCTGTCGCCACTGGCTTGCATGGTTTGGGATCTGTGAAGCTGCGCATTGATGGATTTGCTCTTCAGTGTTTGAATTCTCAGCAGTGAATACTAAACCAAACTGAACTTCAACAATAAAAACTGGACTGACACTGTTTCAATTTACTATAATCTTCTATGTGAAGCTTAAAACAAGACTAAAGACACATCTTTTTGAATTAGTATAGTATTAGCAACACATAACTTTTCAAATCCTCTAAAAACTTGTTAGACTCAATTAATTAGGGCAACCGGAGCTGGGAACACTTCCCAAAAAGACATTATGATTTGAATGGCATCTACGCTTATTTTAGTCTGTTTCTGTTTATCCTGATGTCTCCATAATCCTGGACTCAGCCTGTATCTTGAGCTGATTCTGTGGTAGTCATGGAGGAGTGGAGAGCATGAGACTGATTCCTGATATACCCCAGTGAAAGATGAGTCTCTGTATTTATTTTACACCAGCCGGTGACCTACTCCAATCTGCAGCTTCTCCACAACGTACGTCCATCGCTCTCAAGCTTTCGGCACCTAGACTGCAGCTCTGCACATGACATTTAGCCAGAGAAGAACTGGTTGTGCCCAACTGATTTTGGTTTTTACTAGGTTTTTTTTTTCTCCTTTTCTTTCGTCAATTGGTATGTCATTGTCACGTCATTGTTACATCCACCTAAATGGGTTAGCGATTTTTTTTTTGACACCACCTCATTCGTCAGTTTCTCATCAAATCCTCTGACCAATTAAATGCTGTCTAGTATATGACATGACATTCTGTATATTTAAAAAAAAAATTGGGTAAATACATAAACATACTTGGAATAGTTTAGCATCACATACTTAACACTTCAGTTGGGTCCCAGCACTTTCAGACAACTAAATTGCATTAAGTACAACATTTGGTGTTCCAATTTAGCAGACTTGAAGTATACCAATATAGCATGCCACAAAAAAAAATTACATACATATAAATTTAACTTAAGTAAACAATTCACTAGGGAAGATATTTTAAAATGTAAATTAGTCTGATGATGGCCAAACTCAATTTTACATATGCTGATTTGCTACTAAAGAAAGATTTATTATTAACGTTAAAAAAAAGTTTTGTATAGTTCTTTGATAAACAGAACGTTCAAAAGAACAGTACTTATCTGAAAGAGAAAATTTTTGCAACATAAATTACTATTACTTAATGCAACACGTTAGTAAATAAAAAAATCTTTACAGAAACATAATGATCATGGTTTTCTACAAAGTGAATGAACATAACAGCAAATGTAATACTCACAAAATATAAAGGATGACTCCCACAGACCACATGTCAACTTCAGGACCATAAGCATTTCCTCTGAGAATTTCAGGAGCTAAGTAGATGTGAAAAAATAGAGGTAAAGTATTGCAAAAGACCTGACCAAAGAATATTTATTGAAATGTGCACGATTGTGGACTAAAGGTTTTTTATCTTGGAGAAAATGTATGAAAAAGAAATTTAGTAGTTAGTTAGTTGCTTAAACCATCTTTAAAAAAAAATGTCTTGTCCTAGGGTGCTTTCATACCTAGACTTTTGTTCCAGAACCTGGCGCGTTAGCCCAGTTGGCGCGGTTCGTTTGGCATACGTGAACAGGGCAATCGCGCTAGGATCCACTCCAAAGCAATCGCTCCGAGACCGCCTGAATGAGCGATTGTGGTGAGAAAGCGATACGATCCGAGCCAGGCTATATTACAGTGTTTTATGGATATGTAATAGGCATACGGCTATTTGTAGAGAGAACGCCCACAATCGAGTGATAATCTCCCGGAAATCGCATGTCTCCCTCTCGGTCCTCAAATACGACGCGCACCCTTCTCATCATCCCTCCCCACTGCATCCCACCTCGCTCTTCACCCTGTCAAACACCACGAAACCACCCCCTCGACAGCTGAGCGGGACTCTGCAAAATAAACCGTGAAACTCTGACCAATGTGAGGAGAGTTTACTCACACGTGACTTGTTTTGGTCCGTTTACAAACTTTGCCGTGTGAAAGCGAACCGCACCAAGAACAAAGAGCAACAATGTAACAATTTTAAAGCCTGTTTTGGAACAAAAGAATCAATTCACAGGTGTGAAAGCACCCTTAAATTCACACTCACCACAGTAGCCAGGAGTTCCACATACAGTCTTCATTGTCACTTGCTCATCAATTATTTTGGAAAGGCCAAAGTCAGCTTTAGACATGAAAAACACAAAACATATTTATTACTGAAACAGTTATCTGTTCAATCTTTTTTCCTATATTAAAAATTTAACTCATTAAATTTTGAGTATAGAGGTCGTTACCTATCTTAAGTGGTGCATCTATTGACAAATCAGCATAGAGAAGATTTTCTGGTTTGAGGTCTCTGTGAACAACTCCATTCTCATGCAAGTACTACAACAGAAAAAGAAAAGAGGATTTAGCACTGGTAAAAAAAAACACAAAAAAAAAAAAAACACTGATACTAAAAAATTATACTCAACCATAATCAAGTAAAAAAAAATGTAGTGCAGGTAGAATAAAACGTTGTTGATGTAAATACTACTTCTAAATGTAGCCTACTCAGGAATAGCAGGTAGTGAGTACTACACTGATAATTATTTTAAAATATGCTTGCATAATTCCAGAGACTGAAGGACGAGAGAGCATCAGCCTATCATCATGAGCAGAGCAAAGAAATTGGCGGTTGACGTTCCACCACAAGATGGTGACAGAGACCACATAATAAGTCCACCATAGTAATATAGTAGTGTTTGCTTTGCTTTGGCTTTTTTGTGGTTAATATTTGTGAAATCCTGATTGCAACAGAGAAATACTGAGAAGTCTCTGTAGACTGATAGTATTTTTATGCCGTTCAGCCTTATAATCCTAAAATAGGAACAAAATCACCTGTTTTGTCATTAGACATTATGGTAAAGAATTATTCAAATACTAGTTCTAAAGTAACATTTGTGAATTAGCAACAGTTTCTGATGTTCTGACCAGCTGCAGATGTGAATGGTGGAAGAACGTAGTTTCTCATACAAAAGAGTTTTTGAGACTCTTCATGTTTGATTTTCTTTTTTATATACACGATTAAGCAGTCAAACTGTTGTACAAACACAATATCACACTTGTAGCAGTATGGCTGTGTGATATGGCTGTATATTAATGCCGATATACAGTACAGCCATATCGCACTGCTACTTGTGTGATATGGCTGTAATTGTTATATATATATATATATATATATATATATATACCATTTTATTTATTTGTATATCAGTTATATCAGTTCTCTTCAGTTTAGAGTTTTTCTCCTAATTGTGCTGCTTTCTGTAATGTTTTTATATTACAGCTTTTTACCGAATAATTTTGTCAGTAATCACATTGCCAGCATGCTTGTTTCCCACCATGTGTTCAGTTGGGTTGTGTCATATTCTGATTGGTTTGTATAATCATGTGCCTCTGCTCCACCGCCCAGGCCCACCTCTGCCTCATCTCTATTTGCAATACAAAGTTTATATTTAGGTAAACTATTCAACAAAAATTACAGTTAATTTCAGAGAATCTGAAGTAATATTTAATTTTGGATTTTTGGACCCACACTGACCTGAGCTAAACTGAACTGAACTTATCTCTGAAAACTGAACTGACACTGTTTCGATTCACTATAAACTTCCATCCAGAACATCTTCATTCATTATGCAGCTTTAGAAACAAGTAGTTGTGTCGACCCAAAAACGGAATCCAGTGAATGGTCTAAGGTTAAATGCATGTAAACCTTTTCTAGCGCGTATGAAAAAAATCTGTTATTTATTAAAACCCTTAAATCAGAAAAAAAGTTGGGACAGAAGGGAAATGCATATAGAAAAAGCAAGTAGTGATATCTAAATTACTTTGACTTGTATTTCATTGCAGACATTACAACAAACATTATTTAATGTTTTCCTTATGATTTTAATTTTTTTTCAAAACACGTATTCCAATTTTGGTTCTTGCAGCACATAGAAAAG
This sequence comes from Danio tinwini, assembly GCA_903798205.1. Classification (NCBI taxonomy): domain Eukaryota; kingdom Metazoa; phylum Chordata; class Actinopteri; order Cypriniformes; family Danionidae; genus Danio; species Danio tinwini. The sequence goes on along the minus strand of CAIGQZ010030431.1, from coordinate 1,907 downwards.
ATGGAACAGTAAATGTTGCCATTCCTTTTTACAACATTTAAAAAAAACATTTAGGGATTGAAGACACCAAGTCATGAAGTGTTTCAGGTGTAATTTTGTCCTATTCTTCCTGCAAACAAGTGTGAAGGACTTCATGGTCCCATTTTGTACTTCAAAATATGCCACACATTCTCTATCGGAGACTGGTCGGGACAGTAGGGAGGCCATTCAAGTACCTGCATCCTCATCCTCTGCAGCCAGGATGTTGTAATGTGTGCAGAATGTGGTTTTGTATTGTCTTGAAATATGCATGAGCATCCCTGGGAAAGACGGCAGGATATTGTGCTTCAAAATCTCTATGTAATTTTTAGCATTAATGATGCCTTTACAGAAGTGTAAGTTACCTTTGCCAAGGGCACTGACAACACTGACATTTTGACTGACTGCATCTCTGTTTAATGTTTTGTGTTGTCACTCGTCACTTTATGTACACTGGAAGCTTCTGTTGCCAAAACAAATTCCTTGTGTGTGTGAAGCACACTTGGCAATAAAACTGATTCTGATAACCCCATACCATGACAGACCCTGGCTTTTGGACTTGTTGCTGGTAAGAGTCTGGTTGGTCCTTTCCTTGGTCTGAAACCCATGGTGTACATTTCTCAAAAAAATATGTGAAATCCTGATTTATCTGACCACAGTACACATTTTCACTGTGTGATGGTCCATCCGAGATGCCTCCAAGCCCAGAGAAGTCAATGATGTCAACGTGTAGGGCTTCCTTTAGGCACATTACAGTTTTAACTGCCATTTCTGAATGCAACTATGTATTGTGTATTTTGGTACTTGACAGTAAAGTAGTACTGAGCCTATGTGGTAAAATTGCTTATAGATCAATGTACATTCTTGATGCAGTGCCACCTGAGGGATAAGAGGTCATGGCTTTTTCTCCAGATTCCCTGAATTGTTTAATTATGTTTTGCACTGTTGAAGATAAAATATCCAAATGTCTTTCTATCTTTTGAGGAACATAGTTTTTTAAACATTTCAATAACTTTCTGACGTATTTGTTGACAAACTGGTGATCCTTGGCCCATCTTTTCTCCTAAAGGACTAACCTTTTTTGGATGCTGCTTTTGTATAAAATCATAATTACAATAACTGGTTGACATCATCTGTTTTAAATCACATAATTTAATTAAATTTACCTGATTACTAGCCCTAAATTGCTCTTGTCCCAACTTTTTTTGGATTGTGTTGCAGGTCTGAACTACAGGAAATTATGTATATTTACAAATGAAATTAAGTTAACCAGAAAAAAAACATTAAATAATTTGTGTTCATATTGTTTGCAATGAAATCCAAGTTAAAGTAAATTTGGAAATCACTACTACTTTTTATTTGCATTTTCCATATGGTCCCAACTTTATTGGGTTAGGGCTGTAGAATTTATTTATATTTGTTTTAGCTCAGAATTTAATTCCAATTTTAAGTGACCAATAAATTTAGACTGTATGTTATAAGAATGAATCGCTTCATCGCTTATAAATCGATGGAATGGAAATGGAATGCAGCCATTTCGCCGCGTATGACTCTGGGGGAGCAGACGGCGAGCGAGCTGAGACATGCGGCGACAGTGGATATCACCCTTGCGGTTAATATACACCATCGCCACCATGCTGTCCGTCCTGACCAGCACGTGTTTCCCTTCTAACATCATTCATCAACCTTTTATCATTCTCGGTGACTTTAATCAGGCAAAACTCACACACGAGCTGCCTAAATTCAAACAGCACATCACATGCCCCACCAGAGACAATAACATTTTGGATCATTGCTACACCACAATAAAGGATGCATATCGCTCCGTCGCCAGAGCAGCTTTAGGACTCTCCGACCACTGCCTGGTTCATCTTATACCAACTTACAGG
>CAIGQZ010030424.1:15939-28633 GCA_903798205.1 Danio tinwini | reverse complement strand
ACAACTAAATTTTATCTATTTCTATGGTTCTCTACATTTTGACTGTTTATAAAATTGAATTTGATATAATTCCCTAACATATTATACTACAACTCACCGGACACTTTGTTAGGTACACCTTACTATTACCGGGTTGGACCTACTTTTGCCTTCAGAACTGCCTTAATCCTTTGTGGCATAGATTCAACAAGGTACTGGAAATATTCCTCAGAGATTTTGGTCCATATTGACATGATAGCGTCACGCAGTTGCTGCAGATTTGTCGGCTGCACATCCATGATCCGAATTTGCCTTTCCACCACATCCTAAAGGAGCTCTTTTGGATTGAGGATCTGGTGACTGTGGAGACGATTTGAGTACAGTGAACTCATTGTCATGTTTAAGAAACCAGTCTGAGATTATTTGCGCTTTATGACATGGCGCGTTATCCTGCTGGAAGTAGCCATCAGAAGATGGGTACACTGTGGTCATAAAGGGATGGCCATAGTCAGCAGAAATACTCAAGTAGGCTGTGGCATTGACACAATGCTCAATTGGTATTAATGGGCCCAATGTGTGCCAAGAAAATATCCCCCACACCATTACACCACCACCACAAGCCTGAACCATTGGTACTAGGCAGCATGGATCTATGCTTTCATGTTGTTGATGTCAAATTCTGACCCTTCCATCCGAATGTCGCAGCAGAAATTGAGACTCATCAGACGAGGCAAAGTTTTTTCAATTTTCTATTGTCCAATTTTTGTGAGCCTGTGCAAATTGTAACCTCAGTTTCCTGTTCTTAGCTGACAGAAGTGGCACCCGGTGTGCTTTTCTGTTGCTCTAGCCCATCCACCTTAAGATTGGATCTGTTGTGCATTCAGGGATGCTCTTCTGCATACCTCGATTACTGTTGCATTTCTATGAGCTCAAACCAGTCTGGCCATTCTCCTCTGACCTCTGGCATCAACAAGGTATTTGCACCCACAGAACTGCCGCTCACTGGATATTTTCTCTTTTTCAGACCATTCTCTGTAAACTCTAGAGATGGTTGTGCGTGAAAATCCAGTAGATCAGAGATTTCTGAAATAATCAGACAAGCCTGTCTGGCACCAACAACCATGCCACAATCAAAGCCACTTACTGTAAATCCCCTTTCTTCCCTATTCTGATGCTCGGTTTGATCTGCAGCAGATAGTCTTGACCATGTCTACATGCATAAATGCATTGAGTTGCTGCCATGTGATTGGCTGATTAGAAATTTGTGTTAACGAGCAGTTGGAAAGGTGTACCTAATAAAGTGGCCGGTAAGTGTATTGTACTATATATTATATTTCATACCATATATTATACATTTATACTATATACATATAGTATATCATATATTATGTGCTAAATTAGTTTAAGTTTTGGCTTTGGTACTGAATAATGTTATGCATACAGTACATATCTTAATGTAGAGTAACCAATAGAAAGTGTACATATATATATATATATATACATGTCTTCTTATTTCTTTGAACAAGAACGGAAAAGCCTCTTGTGATACAAAAGTACAAAATAAGCATAATAACAATAAAAAATATTGCTTTAAAATTAGGAGACTGTGTATTAAACTTAAAGGTCAAAGGTTAAGCCCACATATCTTCCTAAAGAACAGAAAAACATTAATTGTGCATTCAGTATGGAGGTCCATCTATTTGTTGTTAATGCAACAGTGGGTGCAGTGGAAAACTATGTTTATTTATTTGTTTATTTATGTATTTATACCTTTTTATAAAGATTTACATACGTAAATCGACTGAATGATAAGCTCAGTAATTTGTGGAAGTCTGCATAATTCTGTGGGTCCAGATTGACCACATGAGCCTGGTTAAAATATAATAAACAGGAAACATTTTAAAGGGGTCCTGTTATTATATTAGGAGTCCTATTATTTTAACTATGGTTTAAAGGCCTTTCACCCTTTAAACCATACTTAATATGCAATGTTGGTGTCTATGCATAAAGAAGATTTGCCAAGTTACAAAACTCAAAGTGCATTTCAAAAAAAGATGTCTAATTTAAAAGACAGCACTTTCAGGATTTATAGCAAAAAGCTTTTTTGGACTACAATGTTCTTCTTTTCACACTGTGAAAAAGTCCCATACCTGCCTATTGCTATTGCTCAAAAGAAGGGGTTGGTCGTGCGACACCAGAGAAGACAAGGATGAAGAGTTGCTTTAGTTGTGTGCTATCAGCATGTCTAACACCTGTTTTACACTGGATGCAGGGGCAGCAGTGCAGAAGCTGTATGTACAGAGGAGAAACACTGCATGCCTGTTGGGTTTTCACTCAGGCAGCATTAGTCCTGCAGCTAAATTGTGACTCTTGGACTTATTGTATATTGTGTCACTTTCTGACTGTCTCTCAAGTATTTGATTTAACGTGACCAGAATGTGAATAAAAAACAAAACAAAAAAAACTAATATAATGCATATTTACCTTCTAACCTGAAAGTAAAACCAAACATACTGTAAGCTATCATCACTCCTTTTATTCTCCCATCACTCCTTTGTGGGACTCGAGACTGGTGTGGAATATACAGTAGGTGATGCTCATAAGTGCGCGCATCGCTGCCCTTGCTCCGTTCACACGGATCTCGACCAGTTTTCAACTCCTTCAGGATTGTTTTCTTCTTGATATCCTGAATTGTATTTATTGCTAAATAAAGTATGATTTAACCAAATTGTCTGCCTTCATTTTATGCAAAACACAAAGCTTTCCTTTCAGTTCTGTGATTTTTTTTCTTCAAAATATTAGTCTACAAATTTATTTCACTATATTAGTATAATAAAGGATTCATTGAAATTATTAATTTTTTTAGGTTTAGTGGTTGCAAACTATTTATTTGGGCTAAATTTAAACAATCGAATGAAGGTCAATATTACTAAATTTATTATTTTTTTGTTTAAATTCAGGCAGCACGGTGGTGCAGTGGGTAGCACAATGGCCTCACAACAAGAAGGTCGCTGGTCGCTGACCCGGCTGGGTCAGTTGGTGTTTCTGCATGTTTGCATGGTCTCCTTGTGTTTGCATGGGTTTCCTCCGTGTGCTCCGGTTTCCCCCAAGTCCAAAAACATGCACTGCAGATGAATTGGGTAAGCTAAATTGTCCGTAGTGTATGTATGTGAATGAGTGTGTATGGATGTTTCCCAGTGATGGGTTGCAGCTGGAAGGGCATCCGCTGCGTAAAACATATGCTGGATAAGTTGGTGGTTCATTCCGCTATGGCGACCCCTGATAAATAAAAAGAATAAGCCGAAAAGAAAATGAATGAATGAATAAATGTTTAAATTCAACCCCTATAAATTGTTTGCAACAATTTTGCAAAAATATGTATTTTTTTTAAGCTAAATTGCCCATAGTGTATGTATGTGAATGAGTGTGTATTGATGTTTCCCAGTGATGGTTTACAGCTGGAAAGACATCCGCAGCGTTAAACATATGCTGGATAAGTTGGCGGTTCATTCCACTGTGGCGACTTCAGATTAATAAAGAGACTAAGCCGAAAAGAAAATGAATAAATGAATGATGCTTAAGTATTATTATCATAATAATTCAATCATTTCAACTTTATTTTGTAAATATTTAGACTTTGTTGCGTAAATTTTTCAATTTATTCTCATTATATTTTGACTTTATTTTTAGAATATTACAACTTTTTTGTGGCATTAAAACTCTCTGGCATTAAAACCTCTCTGTGATGATAAAGAAAATGCTGGGTTCCACACAAAGCCTTCATGTTGTCTTCTTGACCATGTCTGAAATGTAAATTCCCATAGAGCTGAAAATTAACAGGTAACAAGCCTTGTTCTTTTTCCTGTTGCTCAAACACACAGATTAATTAATTTCAGTATTTCTTTTGCCAGGTAAGTGTCTTGCAAAGCATGTAGAGTATTAGAAATCCCTGCTTGGGTTTTGCACCTGCAAATAAGCTGTTAAGTCTGCTATTTTCTTCCGAATTAAGTTATCAAACACTCCAATATTGGTGTTCTCTCATTTTAATGAACTTGAGAAAGCAGCAAATTCTTCAACCAAACACGGCTCACAAATAGAAGTCCCTCTTCGTGTGAGGTTTTATGGCGGATGCCAAAACTCATGCGACCCTTTTAAACACCTAACAAAAGTAAGATATCAGAGTAAATGTTTGGCTTAGACAGCAAATGGACTTTTTGCTATTCCTGTAACAATATTTGCAGTATAGTCCATATAGTCTCAGTGGCCAGCGGGGGTTTGATTAAGGAGTTGAGTTCATGAGGTGATAAAGCAGTGAAGGCAGCTGTGATGAGTCAGCCTGACGCTTTTATGGAGGTTAGCCGCTAGCGGAGGCAATATTGACAAAGACAGGGACAGAAAAATCTCATGACCCTGCCCTATAAGATCTTACACAGTAATACTGGGTTTAGATATGAGAGGAAAAGAAGCAATATATAGAGCAATAAGGTTGAGAGGTTGTGTTGCATACAGTTTGCTATTCACCATACAGAATGCCTTTAGTAGAGACGCAAGATCACCAAGTATTTACCAAATGTTGTGGACATTTCTTTTTCCTGCAATCTATAAAAATACTTTAATATCATTTAAAAATGACTGATATACAGATTGATTTAGTAACCGACTTATAATCAGTGTTGGGTAAGTTACTTTAAAAAAGTAACAGAGTACAATTTACTGATTACTGGAAAATTGTAATCTGATTACAATTGATAACTTTGAAGTTACTTTTAAAACATAAAACATACTATAAACAGTGTTGTGCAAGTTACTTCCAAACTGTAATACATTACAGATTACTTGTTACTGTTATTTAAAAGTAATCCCTTACATTACAATATTACTGTCTCAAAATTGTAATATGTTACATTACTCTTACATTACTTTTTGTTACTTTCACCAAAAAAAATACAGATTTAGAACTTAACTTTCTGAAACGACCAAATGTACTGCAGAGCATTTTACATCCAGTAGAAAGAGATATGATGTAGCTGAATGACTGTGACCTATCCAGGCTACTAACAATAACAGAGGTAAAGTTGGTTTTATATTCGGATATTCAGACTTTCTCCTTAATAATATAATTTCAGAAAAGTATTCTTTGCAAATACTAAATAGGGAAATCATTTAAGCAGCCAATGACTATCAAAGTACAACATTGTTCACAGTCAATTAGATTTAATTAGTATTTAGAATTAGTGTTAATGTTGTTTTGAAGTCATACTTGCATGCTAATTCCGATCGAATATTCAAAGTAACATGGTAAACAATATAGAGACTTCTAAATGAACGAATGTGCAAATATAAAACCAACTTTACCGCTATCTAACAATATAGTATATAATTGGCAACGTGAAGGCTCAAGACAATGCAAGAAAGGATGACAGTCAGAATCACACATGATTTGGTAAAAGTATGGTAGAGGTAAAGTGGTTATATGGCAATATCTGTAAACAGCTTGACTATATATTGTAAATAATACTAGCCTAAAACATAGGCAGTACACCTAATGCTCAAAAATACTAGTATTTATTATAGAATTTACCTTAACCTGTAGGTAAATAGTGTAGCAATATATAAACCATATCAACATTCTTGAGATAACAATGTAACAGGAGGATCTCTGGAGAGCAAAAGCAGGAAAAGAGGAGGAAACACAGGGTACAAATTGTGAGTCTGCATCATCTGACGGAGCGAGAGCAGATCATTTGCACGTGAGCAGACCAGCCAGTGTTTTAAGTGCACAAAGTTTTGCGTTTTGTCTATGAACAAAGGAAATGGACTTGTAATACTGCGCTTATGACTTTTGTCAGTGAAATAACGCCACATGCATGTATGTCCATCTCACGAATGTACTGTCATCTGCCATTTTCATCTATTTGCCGCTTTTTCGCTGCGTGTGGGCTTAACGTTACTGCGAACCGGGCTGAGCCAATAGCCCCGGACCTCGAGCTCAGAGGCTGAAATCATTCCGCGTTCAAAGTAAAAAGTTCCGATAGCCAGAGAGAGATTAACACACATGTATGTTCATTCACCACGCACAGGAAATATAACTACAGTATTTTTTATTTGTTAATGTCGAAAAGTTTGTTGTAACACACGCATTACTGAACATGTACCGAGTAAAATATTACTGAAAATGTATTAGTAATGCCATACACTACTGCGTTACAGGAAAATGTAATACGTTACTGTAATACATTACTTTTGTAACACATTACTCCCAACACTGCCTATAAAAAAATACTAAATAAACTGCTGCTCTTTCAGTAATGTAATATTCACTGGGTTGATCATAGCAGCAGTTTTTTTTTTTTTTGGAAGACAAAAGAAGACATGAAGAAAACTAGATACCTGTAACAATTTACATCCATAGTATGCAAAAACACTGGAGGGTTTGGGTGTTCTGTGTTTGTCGGAAGTAATTAGTCTACCGAAATGTGTATATTCTATACAAAGCATAAAGCTGACCAGTCAGTTCTTGTTGCGTGACTCTTTGTTTTTAACTGGTGTACCTGGAAAATGTGAGCGCACACAATATGCACTCTGAATATATGTGTATATATACAGTGCATTTATAAAGTATTCATAGTGCTTCACCTTTTCCTTATTTTTTTATGTTACAGCCTTATTCCAAAATGGATAAAATTATTTTATTTCCTCAAAAATCTACACACAATACCACATAATGACAATCTGAAAAAAAGATTTTCTGAAATTGTTGCAAATTTATATAAAAAAAAAAAAACAACTGAAAAATCACATGTACAGAAGTATTTACAGCCTTTGCCGTGAAGCTCTAAATTTAGCTTTTCTGTTTCCACTATCATTCTTGAGATGTTTCATGTTCACCTGTGGTAAATTCAGTTAATTGGACATGATTTGAAAAGGCATACACTTGTCTATATAAGGTCCCAGGGTTGACAGTGCATGTCAAAGTACAAACCAAGCATGAAGACAAAGGAATTGTCTGCAGACCTTTGAGACAGGATTGTTGGGGAAAGGTTACAGAAAAAATTCTGCTGCTCTGAAAGTTCCAATGCGCACAGTGGCCTCCACATCCTAGAGCTGGCCGGCCATCTAAGCTGAGTGATCGGGGGAGAAGGGCCTTAGTCAGGGAGGTGATCAATAACCCGATGATCACTCAACCATCTGTGCAGCAATCCACCAATCAGGCCTGTATGGTAGAGTGGCCAGACGGAAAAAGAAACACAATTCTCTGGTCTAATGAAACTAAAATCGAACTCTTTGGAGTGAATGCCAGGCGTTACGTTTGGAGAAAACCAGGCACCGCTCATCATCAGGCTAATACCATCCTGGCATCCAGGCTAATACCAGCATGGTGGTGGCAGCATCATGCTGTGGGGATGTTTTTCAGCAGCTGAAACTGGAAGACTAGTCAGGATAGAGGGAAAGATGAATGCAGCAATGTACAGAGGCATCCTGAATGAAAACCTGCTTCATGTGTGAGTGCTGTGAGTGCTCTTGACCTCAGACTGGGGCAATGGTTTATCTTCCAGCAGGACAATGACCCAAAGCACACTGCTAAAATATCAATGAAGTGGCTTCACAATAACTCGGTGAATGTCCTTGAGTGGCCCAGCCAGAGACCAGACCTAAATCCTATTGAGCATCTCTCGAGAGATCTAAAAATGGCTGTACACCATCACTTCCCATCCAACCTGATAGAGCTTGAGATATACTGCAAAGAGGAATGGGCAAAAATTCCCAAAGACAGGTGTGCCAAGCTTGTGGCATCATATTCCAAAAAACCTGAGGCTGTAATGGCTGTAATTGCTGCAAAAGGTGCATCAACAAAGTGAAGGCTGTGAGTACTTCTGTACATGTAATTTTTCAGGGTTTTTATTTGTAATAAATTTGCAACAATTTAAAAAAAATCTTTTTTCACATTGTCATTATGGGGTATTGTGTGTAGAATTTTAAGGGAAATAAAGGAAATATACTGTATATATAAATATGCGCGGAGTCGACAAAGTTCACTTTCTTGACTCCCCCATATACCAGTCTGGCCCGTTCGGCGACACCGTTGCTGGATTCACCCAGGAATTCACGGCGGTGCAGTCGGATACGATGGACCATCCATCGGCGGGGATGTAAGACCGCTCCCCCCCACCAAACCATCCACATCCACTGCTTGTCGCTGAGAGCGCCCGTCTACGAGTGCTGCTCCGCCCCCGCCTGCGCCTCTGGCCAGCGGCAGCGCCGAGCACGTCACAGGCAACCAGCGCTCCCCGTCCCAGAGTGCCGTTAAGTCCGGTTAACGGACCGCGAAGCGCTGCTGAGACGGGCCATCTGGAGAAGAGGGAACCTGCTCTCTCCCCGGTGGGGGGCTGGGCTCCTCAGAGAGAGCATTTTTCCCTTCCCTGGATGTGATAGCCCGAATACTGTCAGTCTGGGACGCGATAAAAAAAAGCCTTTCAGCTCGCAGGATCGGTGCACTTCGCCAGTGGCTCACGAGGTCTGGGAGGACGGTCTCCTTTCTCTCACACCTCCAGCCCTCCCCTCCGGAGTCTGGGTGTAAGGTGAGTGAATCTCTCGCCTCCAGCTCTTCCGCGGGACCCCAGCGCTCCCCGGATCAGCACTCCTACTCCGCGCTGCCCCACTGCTGGTACGTCAACGATCGTAGTGATGCAGTCATTAGCGAGAGCTCTGCCTGCCTGGTTAGCGCGGGCCAGCCCTTCGCGGTGGCTCATATGCACGATCAGACTCGGCTACGCGATTCAATTCGCGAACGGCCTCCCAAGTTCACGGGTGTGTTTCTCACCAGGGTCAGCCTTGTGTCCGCCCCTGTCTTGCGAGAGAAGATTGCTGTCCTCCTGGCGAAGGATGCAATCTAACCGATCCCTCCAGCCGAGATGGAGAGCGGGTTTACAGCCTGTACTTCATCGTACCAAAAAAGAGCAGTGGGCTATGACCAATTCCAGATCTGCGCGTTTTGAACCGCTGTCTGCACAAGCTGCCGTTCAAAATGCTTATGCAAAAGTGCATCTTCTGGTGCGTTCGTCCTCGGGATTGGTCTGCAGCAATAGACCTGAAGGACGCGTACTTTATGTCTCCATACTCCACGCCACCGTCAGTTTCCGCGGTCTGCGTTAAGATCGAGCCTGGCAGTACAAGTCCTCCCCTTCGGGTTCTCTCTGTCTCCACGGGTCTTCACCAAGATCGCGGAGGGGGCCCTCGTGCCCCTTCAGCTCGCGGGCATCCGCATACTCAATTATCTCGGTGACTGACTGATTTTAGCCCTCTCTCAGGAGCAATTGATTATGCACAGAGACAAGGTGTTCCAGCACCTCCACCTATTGGGGTTTCAGGTCAACCGAGAAAAGAGCAAACCTGCCCCCGGGCAGAGGATCTCTTTTCTCGGGTTGGAGCTGGACTCGGTCACCATGACAGCGCGCCTCTCCTGAGAGCGCGCTCCGCTAATGCTGAACTGTCTGAGAGAGTTAGACAGCAAAATAGTGGTCCCACTGAAATCTTTCAGAGGCTCCTGGGGCATATGACATCCGCAGCGCTGTCACGCCGCTCGGATTGCTCCATATGAGACCACTTCAGCACTGGCTTCACGATCGAGTCCCCAGACGCGCATGGCACGCGAGCACACACCGGGTGACTGTCACTACACTGTGTCGCCGCGCCCTCAGCCCCTGAAAAGATTCCTCGTTCCTACAGGCCTGAGTGCCTCTAGGACAGGCGTCCAGAAATATTGTCGATTTGACAGATGCTTTCCAGCACGGGCTGGGGGGCCGTGTGTTGCGGGCATGCAGCCACGGGCTTGTGGAAAGGAACCCAGTTGCATTGGCATATCAATTGCCTAGAGCTGTTGGCAGTGTTCCTCGCTCTCCGCGGTTTTATCGGTGCTGGAGCGACAACACGTGCTGGTCAGGACGGACAGTACGGTGGCGGTGGCGTATATCAACCGCATGGGGGTATCCGCTCTCGCCGCATGTCTCAGCTCGCCCGCCGTCTGCTCCCCCGGAGTCATACGCGGTGCAATCGCTGCATTCCATTTTTCCCCACTGAGCTCAACCGTGCAGCCATCCGCTCTCACGGCAGTTTCGCCTGGGAAAATGGGGACTCCACCCCCGACTGGCCAGCTGTTATGGGCTGCGCCTTTCTCTCTAACTCAGAGATTTGTGTGCTCTCGCTTGAGTTCCCCACTTGGCGAACCCTGTAAAGTCCACTGGCTTACAGCTGGCCCCGGAGCGTGCGTAATACGCATTTCTCCAGTGAGCCTACTCGCACAGATACTGTGTAAAGTCAGGGAGGTCGAGGAACAGCTCTCGTATTGCGCCTCTCTGGCCCAATCGGACCTGCTTTTTACTCTCCTCGTGATGGCCCCTCCCTGGCACATCCCCTGGAAACAGGGGACGGGCACCGTTTGGCACCCGCACCCAGATCTATGCCTCACGTGAGGTTCATAGATGGAGTGCGGAGGACTTAGGTGACCTACCGATTAGGTGGTTAACACTGTCACTCAGGCTGCGCACCCTCTACGAGGCATGCCCACGCCCTGAAGTGGAGTCTATTCGCTGTGTGGTTAACTTTTTCCCCGAGAAGGAAACTTCTCAGGTCTTTTATCTGTTACAGTGATCGGCAGAAGGGAAGTGCCGTATCCAAACAGAGGTTGGAACATATCCACTGAACCGTGAATGCCATCTCCCTCGCTCATCTGAGCCAGGGCGAGCCGTGCCCCCCAGGAATGAGAGCGCGCTCCTCAAAGCACGCATTCTTTGGGCGTTAGCACGCGGCGCCTCTCTAACAGACACTGTAGAGCTGCGGGCTGGGCGACACCTTGCGAGATTTATTAATCTTGAGGGGAGCCGATTTCCTCGCGGTAAATGAGAAATTCGGTTAGGTGTTGTAAAACGCTTGCTGCGCCATTCTCTCTAACACGGAGATACATGCGCTTTTTCGCTCTGTCAGTAAAGTTCCCCGCTGGCGAACCCTGCAGATACTCCTACGAGGCCCCCAGCATCTGACTCAGCGGAGGAGTCAGGTGCTGGCCCGTTACGTTATGGGTCTGCCCGCTGGTCAGCCCGCGTTCTGGGTATAGGTGCCCGCTATGTGCGATCCCCACAAGGCGATCCCATATGCTTATACTGCCACAGTGCAGTCCCCCCTCACAGGCGGACCCGTGTCTTCCCTCACTGCTAACCATCTTATATTCATATGCGTACTCCCCCTTCTCAGGGCTAGTCCATATGCTCTCTCGCCACTAGTCTCCCCACTTGGGTAGCAGATGGTCTCCGCAGCGTCCTCCCTATCGGGACTGCACGCTCCCCAACGTACTGTCGTATTAAATTCCTAGAAATTATTCTAGACGCATTTGCGGCTCCCGAAAAATATATCTAAATCCGTAAATCTTCTGTTGAAGTGGGATAAGTAAGGGCCAGGGAACACGTTGGAAGACCGCGCCTCTGGTGACGCAGGTGCGCTCACGCTCTCTTTTGCCTGGCAAACCTCTCATCGGGGGCGAAGGTAAGGTTCAATCATTATGGCGTTTTCCAAACATTTTCCCATAGTGGAAGTTTCCACATAGCATTGAAGTTCCTCTCCCGAAGGGGAACACTCCGGTTACTAAGGTAACCCTCGTTCACCGAGGGGGGGAACGGAAATGCTATGTTCCTTCGCCATAATGATTGCCCCTTAGCTGTTGAGGTGAAAGTCTCTTCCGCTAAAAAATGATGCTTGGCTTTGCGCGTGCTGTGCTCTTATAGCAAATTGATTGCAACGAGCATCAAGTGCGCAAGCTGAAGCTGCCAACTCATTGGCATTTCATTGGCCCGTTTACATACTCTTTCAGATGATTGGCTTTCTGAATGAAATCCCCATAGTGGAAGTTTCCACATAGCATTTCCGTTCCCCCCCTCGGGGAACGAGGGTTACCTTAGTAACCGGAGCGTTAATGTGACTGAATAAAAGTGAATGGGAGAGTTTTGACTAAGAAAACAATGAGAAAACTTCCTGCATTTCACACTGCATTAAAAAGAATTAAAATATTGAGAAATGCAAATGCAAAAGTTTTAATGTTGCAAAAAAATTAACAAAAACAAAACAATGGCATAATGATAAATGAAACAAAACCATATAACATATTATCTGTTGAGCAAGAGCATAACATCATACCACATATTCTCGGAAAAGCAATGACTATTTAATTGCTGAACACACATTTAGCAAACTAAAGGCTGTGATTACCAAACCCAGAACAAAATGGTTATTTTGCAAATGTGTTCAGTAGCATTAGCTTTTCCTCATTAGTACAACCTTGGCTTAAGGGGAGTAAGATGAAAATGTTTTATAAATTCAAAATGTGCACCGATAGAATTACAAAACCTATTGCATCTTGAATTCAATGGGCTAAATCCTCCTTGTAGAATAAAACATGCAAAATCCAGTCAAGAAAATCAATACTTTTTGGGATCTGAGTGCATCAAATGAAAGCATCTCTTCAGTGCACATATGAGCAGTCCAGGCTCTCAGTTCAGTTACAGCTCATGCATGTCGATTAGCCAACAATGAAACGCACATACACAGATGTTTCACCGTGAAAGTAATCAGAAGCATAGAGTATCATTTGTTGGTTCATTCATTCATTCATTCATTCATTCATTCATTCATTCATTCATTCATTCATTCATTCATTCATTCATTCATT
>CAIGQZ010030420.1:142229-172649 GCA_903798205.1 Danio tinwini | reverse complement strand
AAACTAATTACCGGAATTATTAATTTATTTAATCTGATAAGAATCTAGTTACCGGAATTATTAATTTAATTAAACTGATAATAATCTAATTACCGGAATGATAAAAAATTATATTAAAAGGGGGGCGGGGCTTAAACCGGAAGTCCCGCCTAAAAGGGGCGTGGCGGTCATCAATCAAAAATCTTGACATAAGCCGCCCCATATTACTCTCTCCCTCTCCCTGGACAGCACACCAAATATGCTTTATTCTTAAACTTCTGTAAGTGCAAACTCGTGAAGTGATGTTTTAAAAACAAATTTCGGGAGCAGCACGCGCAGATGTTTTAGCAATTCAATACGTCATTGACTATCATTCTATTATCCAATCAGTATTAGACCAAACCCCTATAAATAACAAAATTGTCCTACCTGTATTATTTCACGACTTTAGCATCCCTCCACCACCCCAACACCTCACTTCTTAAACATTATCTACCCGGGGGGAGCGTTCTGGGGCCGAGCTAGACACTTCGCTCGAACCCCAACTTCTCTCTGTTCCCCGATACGGGGAATAACACGAGCTTGGGGCATCTTCCCCAAGCTCAGAGACCTCTCCCTGGACAGCACGCCAAATACGCTTTGTTCTTAAACTTCTGTTAGTGTGAACTTGTGAAATACTTAACTCAGAACAAACAGCCATAAAT
This sequence comes from Danio tinwini, assembly GCA_903798205.1. Lineage (NCBI taxonomy): Eukaryota > Metazoa > Chordata > Actinopteri > Cypriniformes > Danionidae > Danio > Danio tinwini. The sequence goes on along the minus strand of CAIGQZ010030420.1, from coordinate 171,966 downwards.
TCAAGACAATACAAGCGTCACCGAGACCCTTGCCTGGTGAATTTGAGAAGTTAACCATCTCCAAGGAGGGGGAGCATCTGGCAAATATCTTCATTAATTCATTCATTTTCTTTTCTGCTTAGTCCCTTTATCAATCAGTGGTCGCCACAGCAAATCTTGTTGTGCTATGGGAAACATTAATAAGCATTAGATCCTCTCTAAGTCTTTTAGGATTAACTAATATTCAAATAGACTGCTAAACCATGTCTCAAGAAAACAACTCACGCTTACATTTAAAATAAATGCAAAACGGAATAGCCACATTTATGTTGCCTTTTATTTTTGAATTCCAAATGGCTTATTTGCACCCTTGAAGGTAATAATTATAATAATTTGGGACACAGTGTAAAGTGTTTAATGGACACTATTGCTAAAACAACACTAAATGATTCAGTCTATTAGGAGAACCTATTAAGAACACACAATTTTAAATTTATTTTCTTTCTTCTTTTATTGTAGAAGTCCATCTATTTGCCCAATGACAAAACTAACAGCATGGTCAAAGGTTATATGCAAGTAAGCCTTTTGATAATATAAGGACATTTAAAATGATACCAAACATGAACACAGTGCTATAACATGCATCATATTAAAAACCTTGAGCATTTTATGCGGAATGTGCTCTGATGGAGAAAGGTAGCTTAAAGGTCAAGAAGGGGGCTTGAGGTGAAATGAGAAGGGTGAACTTTCTCGCCTTACCCCCTGGTGAGGTGTAGCCCTGTGTCTTCAGCCTACGTTTGGATTGTCAACAGTGATTTGAATAGAACAGTTGAACAGCTGGTTTCTTTATCTTCTTTCTCAGACCAGAAAGTTTGTTGTTTTAGCGATAGTCCTCTTGGTCTCACCTTGTAGAATTTTCACTACAGTTCTCAGGGTTTGATATGATGGAGAGACTTAGCCATCCTTACATGTGTCTGTTCTGCTAGGCTCTCTCGTTCGTCTAGGGAAAGACTGACCATCTTAATCTGTTTCTGTTGGACCTTTTGCAAGTCTCCATCTCCTTGTTGTTGCCACCGCTGCCTGCCCTGAAGACAACTTTATATGTGAGAGACGTCACCTCATGTCGGTTTCTCCTATTAACTTTACCGTGGGTAAACTCGACGATTTCCTTAAGAGCGGCTCTTTAGCGCGAACTTCCCTTCCCTCGATATCTGGTGAGATATCCTACTGAGACTGTTATACGATCTTGGTTCACGGAGGAACCTTTATCGCTGTTTAGCGTGTCGTATCCTGGTGTGAGCACCCTTGCTTAACACACTATCTGGTGAGATATACCAGTTGTGACTTTTATTATAAATCATATTGTTTCACTTGCATTTGGGTCTCCTGTGTTTATCATTGTGACAGTATTGTATTGCAATTAAGTGTTGATGTTAAATCAAAAGTAATTCACAAATACTTAAAAATGAAATTCTCTATGGTTACACCTGAATTAGTTATAAAATAACTGTATAAAATGATAAAACATGAAATGATAAAAACATATGATATAAATGGTACCCAGCTTAAATTAAAATAAAGTTACCAGAGGTAGAAGAAGAGACAGGGGGAGGGAGAGACAAAGAGAGTAAGTAGGCCTCAAAGTGGCAGAGAAGATAAACTCCAGATCAGGAGAGGAGCAGAGCAGGAAAGTGCAGAGCAGGAAAAGAACAGACCAGTAAAAGAGACAGAGCAAAGTTTACCAGCTATTTTGTCTCTTTCTTGACCATGTGACCAAAGCTCAAATACTGAGACATTCAAACTGATCAATTAACATGTGACCACATCGTAAAACCCCCAAAGTCCACATACCAGGCCCTGATTTAATCAGTATCTGCCTTTGGAATTTGTGTGAGCCTTCTTTGGTAAAAAAAGTCATGTTTTGCCATATAAACAAATGCATATGATAATTTAGACTCCTACAATGTTTAAAGTTACAACAGGGTAAAAAAAGCACATTTATGCGCCAACATAACTTGGTATTTTAAACTGACGAATAGCAAATACATGGCCACCATGTCTCAAGAAAACAACTCGCGCTTACATTTAAAATAAATGCAAAACGGAATAGCCACGTTTATGTTGCCTTTTATTTTGAATTCCAAATGGCTTATTTGCACCCTTGAAGGCCACATCAAGAATGAACAGTGGTAAAATCATTCAAATCTAGTGAAAACAGCTTAACCTCTTCGGGAAGAGCTCTTTTAGAAATGAGTAAACAAAGGGAACATCTGATGGTCAAGCCCTGGTCAGTATGTTACAATGCTTAAACCTAACTTGCATAATAATTTGGGACACAGTGTAAAGTGTTTAATGGACACTATTGCTAAAACAACACTAAATTATTCAGTCTATTAGGAGAACCCATTAAGAACACACAATTGAAAATTTATTTTCTTTCTTCTTTTATTGTAGAAGTCCATCTATTTGTCCAATGACAAAACTAACAGCATGATCAAAGGTTATATGCAAGTAAGCCTTTTCTAGTGCTTCTGAAAAGAATTCTGTTGTTAGAATTTATTTATACTTGTTTTTCAGCTCCGAATTTAATCTGACTCCAGTTTTAAATGATCGTCAAATTTAGACTGTATTTCTAATTGTAGGAACGGATCACAATAATCATTTATGACTTAATTTAGAGTTTTGATCTATCTGTTCCCATACTCTTCAGTTTATACGTTCATTAGGGACCAAACGCCGCTCAGAGTTTCACTCCCCGGGTTTTGGTGTCTTCTCACGGACAGAATGCAGACACTCTGAAGTTAGTCAGAGGATGTAGGGTTAGCTAATACTTTAATAGTCTGGTTGCCAACTGCTCACTCATCCTAAAAAGTAGTAAATTTAGCCACTTCCAGACAACTTGCTTATTTCAGCGATTAGATGATTAAAGATCTCCATGCTGTCATGCCCAAAACGGCTCTGTACAGTCAAATGTGCCTTAAAACAAATCTAATCATGTCGTATCATAAAGGTAGTGCAAAACTCCACAATCTACTGGAGATAAAAAGATTTCAGGAGAATTCAGAATGAGTCAAAACGTAACATTTCATTCATTAGGTAAAACTGTATTATGCCAATTATATAATAAAACAATCAGAAAGCCAATTCAGAGATGATACTTTAACAATATAACATCCAATACTCAAAGATAAATCAAAGAGTTAGAGATGCATACCTGACCAGAGAAGTACGTTGCAGCATAAGTCTGAGAGATGCTGCAACGGGGTCTTGGCTACAAGATCCCAATGATATTTGTGCCCATTTCCCTTAAATACTCAACTCAAAACAAACAGCTATAAATTCAAGATAATTGAAGCGTCACCGAGACCCTTGCCTGGTGATTTTGAGGAGTCAATCATCTCTAAGGAGGGAGAGCACCTGGCGAAGATCTTATCAAAGCCAAAAACCAAATCAACATATTCAAATGAAATATTACAGTGAAATTAAGACCATTTTACAAATCACACAGAGATATTTAAAATGATATCAAACATGAATAGAGTGCTACAAGATACATCTTAATAAAACCTTGATCATTTTATCTGAAATGTCCTCTGATCAGTAAGTCACTTTAAGGTCAAGAAGGGGGGCTTGAGGTGAAAGGAGAAGGGTGAACTTTCTTGCATTCTTCCCTGATCTTGTCAAAGACATACAGTCAGGAAGATTTAATCAGGATGATTTGAATAGAACAGTTGAACAGCTGGTTTCCTGATCACTTCTCAGATCAGAAAGTCTATTGATGTATTGCATAGCAATTATTGTGGTCTTGTCATGAAATTCCATAACAGTTCTTAGGGTCTGATATTCTGGAGAGATTGAATGAGGAAATTTGGTTTGGTGTTATAAAACACTTGCTGCACCTTTCTCTCCAACACAGAGATACGTGCACTTTTCACTCTGCTAGTTCAGTTCCCCTTCTTGGCGAACCCTACAGAGTTCCTCAGAGACCCCCAGCATCTGACTCAGTGGAGCCCACGTCAGCCCACATTCTGGGTATAGGAGCATGAACTGACAACATTTCAATTCACTATAATCTTCTATGTTAAGCTGCTTTAACACAATCTACATTGTAAAAGCGCTATAGAAATAAAGGTGAATTGAATATGTGCGATCCCCACTGGCGATCCCATATGCTTCACTCAGCTGCGGTATAGTTCCCTCACTCTTAGGGGGGCCCGTGTCTTCCCTCCCTGCTAACCATCTTTCATAGATGGTTAGTATTTCCCCTTCTCAGGGTTAGTCCATATGTCTTCCTGCCACCAAGTCTCCCCTTTCTGGGCAACAGGTGGCCACCACAGCATTCTTCCTATCGGGACTGCATGCTTTCCCAACATACTGTCATAGTTTAAATTCCCAGAAATTAACTAGGTGTATATTTACGACTCCCTAAAAATAAATATCTAAGCCTGTAAAGCTTCTCAGGTAAGTTAGGGACAAGGGGCACGTTGGAGGGCTACGTCTCTGGTGATAATGGTGCGCTCATGCTTTGCCTGGGAATCCTCTCACCAGTGACGTAGTAAGGTTCAATTGCTGTAGCGTTTTTCATACATTTCCCCACAGTGGAAGAGAATGCTATGTTCCTTTGCCACAGAGACTGCCTCTTAGCTGACAGCTGTTCAGGGTCTTCAGCTAAAAAAAGGTAATTCTGCAATTCATGCCTAGCATCTTTATACAAAATTGATTGTAATTGTTGCCAGTTGTGCATGCTGATGCCGCCAACTCATTGGCATTTCATTGGCTCGTTGTATTACTCTTTCAGACGATTGGCTTCTGAGGATATGCCCCTTGGTGGAAGTTTCCACATAGCATTGAAGTCCCCCCCCCCCCTCGGAAGGAACCACCAACTTATCCAGCATATGTTTTAGGCAGCAGATGCCCTTCCAGCTGCAACCCATCACTGGGAAACATTCATACACACTCATTCACACACATACACTACGGATGATTTAGCTTACCCAATTCACCAATACCATGTTTTTGGACATGTGGGGAAAACCATAGCAGCCGGAGGAAACCCACGCCAACATGGGGAGAACATGCAAACTCCACACAGAAACGTCAACTGACCCAGCCAAGGCTTGAACCAGCCACCTTCTTGCTGTGAGGCGAACGTGCTACCCACTGTGCCACCGTGCAGCCCTAATCAATTCATGGTGATGCAATTTGTTGAGCAACTCTGCTAGAAAGGTATGCAGACTCATTGGTATGCAGACTGTGGGTAGCATGGCTCTGCTACTCAATATACATTCCTATGTGGAGCAACAGTCTATGGCTTGTTTGCCCCATTTTTTGTTTTAGAACTTTAACTTTTACACACACTTGGTGATTAAAAGCTCAATCTGATTGCATAACATAATTTGGCATACTCTTGGACAGCACAGTGGCTCAGTGGTTAGCACTGTCGCCTCACAGCAAAAAGGTTGCTGGTTTGTGTACTGGCTGGGCCAGTTGGCACTTCTGCGTGGAGTTTGTAAATTGGTCATAGTGTGTGTATGAATGCGAGTGTGAATGGGTGTTTCTCAGTACTGGGTTTTTGCTGGAAGGGTGTCTGCTGTGTAAACCATATGCTGGAATTGTTGGCAGATCATTCTGCTTTGGCAATCCCTGATAAATAAGGGACTAAGCCAAAGGGAAATTAACGAATGAATGATAGTTTTACATTTTTCAGTACTCTTTCCACTACTGCTCCTACCAAATCCCTTGCAATGTCAAATGAACATCTCTCAGAATAAATGTTATGGATAAATAAACATCACTTGGTGTTAAAATGAATATTGACATTGTTGTTGGCCAATATGGTCAACTGCTGTTTTGCTGTTTGTCTTTTATTTACACTATTGTTCTCATTTACTAACCTAATTCTTGAAGGAACTTTTACCTGCACTTCTTGTCAGACAGGGCAGACAGAAACAGGGTGTTTCCTTTTATTTTGTAAACAACTCCACCTAAAAACTTCTCGTTTTCATACCTGCAATGCAGAAAGACATGTCTAAGCACGATGACACAAGGATAAACGGATACCATATAAATTTGATAAATTCTCTTTTAAGTTTTTATATGAAATATAAGTGTGAGATGCAAATCTAAATATTGAAATTACTGTATGGAATGGAATTTTTGATACAAGGTTTATACATCAACGCAAAGAGAAGTTCAAAGAAAAGTGCTTTAAAAACAGGAAAGGTAAGTTAACCTCACATCATGGTAAAATAATTGTTACAAATTTATATGTTTGTTAGGGCTTTGGAGAACTGAAAGAGTCAATATTTACAGCACTGCAAAAATATACAGTAAACTATATATTCTGTGTGGTTGACTTTCCTACGCCACTCTAATTTATTATTTGGGTAGTATTTCCATGAACAATGTTTCCAAATGAAAAATAAATAAATAAATTAGACATAAAAAGATAAAGACATACTACAAAAGAAAATGAATGGTGGGAAAAACAGTTGTCAGTATAGCTGGACTGACTACTCTAAAAAGCAGGGTTTGCCCACATTATATTGTTCCTTGTCCTCACTCAGGACACCCATTACTTAAAAGAATAAAAAAAGACAATAGTAATAATTATAACAGCACGCAGAAACTAACAGGCCAAGCAGTCCAGAGGCAGAATGAGCAAACCAGTCCAGAGACCTGAACAACAAGCAGGGAGCACCAGACCAAGTGAAACAAAAGAGTTTTTGAATACATTGAAGTTCATATCACTTAAACAATTTAATTTGGACAACATCACAGTGGCGCAGTGGGTAGCACGATCACCTCACAGCAAGAGCGTCACTGGTTCGAGCCCTGGCTGGGTCAATTGGCATTTTTGTGTGGATTTTGCATGTTCTCCTCATGCTCGCATGGGTTTTCTCCGGGTGGTCCGATTTCCCCCACAGTCCAAACACATGCGCTATAGGGGAAGTGAATAGGCTAAAATTGGCCGTAGTGTATGTCTGTAAATGAGTGTGCATGCATGTTTCCCAGTGATGGGTTGCAGCTGGAAGAGCATCCGCTGCGCAAAACATATGCTGGATAAGTTGGCGATTCATTCCGCTGTGGCAACCCCTTATTAATAAAGGGACCAAGCCGAAAAAAGGAAATGAATAATTTCATTTGTTGTTGTCTTTCACAAACATCTCTTCGCCTATCGACACAAATTCCATTACTTTTAGTTATCATTGTCTGAAGATGATGAGTCAAATTTGGTAAAAAATGGTCCAACAGTCTAAGTTTTTGAACAAAATTAAGATAGCATATATGCAATCATTCTTACCAATTTCTTTTATGTTTAATTATAAATAAATGGTTTATAACTTGTGACCACTAGATGACGCTGTAACCAAATTTATTTGTTGTGGTCAGTGTGAAGTACCAATGACACCTAAAGTCATACAATGTTAAACATGTAATTTTCCTCAAGCATACACTGGCACAAGTGGTTTCCGTGATACTGGTTTGTTTGATGGCTTTTTCCCCAAATCCACCGTGAAAACTAAACAATAAATACAAAACAAATGAACTTAATACAAACCAAAACATACGCAAACTAACAAACAAAGCTTAGAAACTTTAAACACACAATACAAATACGAAGCAAAATACTAGTGATGTGACATTGTGCACAGAGGCTTCGAAGCATCTATATAAATATATATATATATATATATATATATATATAAAAACACCCCGGAGCTTGATTCTTTTTGTCATTATCACTTGATCAGTGACGTCCGTAGCTTCTTTTTCGCCTATACACACACGAGTGCTTCGAATTTTGATTCAAAGGTTTAAACACCCTCATGGGTTAATAAAACGTATAGCGAGAGATTAGGCATCAGTTACATACATTTCTACTGTTTCAAAGCACTGCACCGGTCCCACGTACCAGTAATTTAACTAAAATACAATAGTAATTTATAGTAAAAAGCATTTAAACCATACTAAAGTGTATTAATGTTTTTTTTAAAACAACCATCTTTAAAGAAGACCACTGCATATTGTAGTATAGTGTTAAAGAAAGACCAGCTGGCGAATACAAAAGCCTTACTCCCATAGCCTCCTCCTTAAAGCATTCGCCTCCCATGCGGGAATCGCCGGTTTGATCCGCGCTTGGAACTAATGGGTGGGTGAAGGACTAGATGGTATACGATAAATGTGAATACTTTTAATACCTTAGATTTTACTACAATCATCAGTGGTGTAATGTAACATACCTTATGTGTAAAAAAAACTACAGTAATTTGTTTATATTACTGTTGTTGTATTACTACATGATTGAGTTGGTCAGTTGTGAATAGTTGGCATTTTTGCAACAGAGTGCTTTCCCACACTTTAACCAGTAGAAGTCCTTATCGAGCTCTGATTTAGAAAGCTTCAAGTAACAAACCTTTTTCTGATACAATTGAGTCGAGCGGTTCACTGGTTCAGAAAGCTTCATTTCACCATAAAACACCTCGTTGTCTGCATGCGGCATGAAAGAAATTTCTTGAATACTCCTTGTTCAAGTCCTTTGCAGTTAATCCATCCATTGACGCGCACATGCAAACAGTTTGTGTTTCCTTGCTTACAGGAATGTGAACCTTATGGGCAGTCAACCATTACATACAACCGTTGAGATTTCAAAATAAAAGTCCCAAACCAAATAACAAAATTAAATTCACATATATTAAATGCAACATATTTTCTTAACAACCAAAATAATCTTAGGAAACATAAACAACTTATATACATAATATACAACATAACTGCAAACCGTTACAAATATATAACTAAAGTTCAGTGTCAATATGTTTAAACATTGCATAATTACAGCCTGTCAGCATGTCAGCATTTGTCAGTGTCTTAAACAAAAACTTTGTTTGCCTATTAAAACAAATTCCATAACAAAAAGGTCTGAAGAGTCAAATTTGATAAAATCTGACCAAATGGTCCAGGAGTTGTTTGAAAATATGTTTTTAAAATCAAAATGGTGGACAGGAAGTTTAGCCATGGCATATTTGAAATCAATTTTCTCTGCATTATCCAACAAGTCTATCAACACCAGTCTCGTGAGAATACTATGAATTTAGCTAAAGTTACTAGCATTTAAAAAAAAAATTAACTTTTGGTCAGAAGGTGGCACTGCTTCGAAACATGTTAAGTACTTTCTGGGGTATGGTGTTATACATGCATACCAAGTTTTGTATCAATACCTCAATGCATTCACGAAATATAGCATTTGTTTTACAAAAATCTAAATGGCCAATGCCCAAAAACGGCAAACATGGAAATTGTGTAGATATAGTCTCAAGTAGGATTTTGCACACTTTCCAAGAAATTTGTTTGCACATTATTTGAAAACAGTTAATCAACTTGAATTCCATACCTTTTTGCCAGCATGGAAATTGATGATCCAAGCCAATTTTGGTGAAAATTGGACAAACCGTCTAGGATGAGTTTGAAAAAGTAGGTTTTACGAACTATTAAAAATAATAGTAATGACACCATAGATTACAATAAGTGCATATGCACATTTGACGCTTGTCCCCTAAAAATAATTATAATAAAAATTATAAGACAAACATTTACACTACACATTAAAACCATGGCCAATTTATAACATTCCAGAAAATTAAAATATTCAATATGATTTTTTTTTAAAATAATACCTTTTGGCTTTAAGTTAAGTTTGACTTTAAGCCCATTAGTCAAAGGCTTTTATTTTCTTAGCTGAAAGACTTTCACTTTTACACATATTGTGGTAAACCTGCCAGTGTGATGTTAGTGCTGCAACAGAGATGGCGCCAATTAGGTACTGCTATAGGTCATTGGGAGAGAGAGAAGTACATAATCGATATCATTGAGAAAGATGGCGGGCATGATGACAGCAGGACTCTTGCCGTGTTCTTCCATGCAGACCCTTGACAAGCACCTCACTACGCACAGATCCTGGACTTTTCTGCACAGAATGCACTGCCCTGCACATATATTTTTGCCCCACTTACCTAATAAATTGCCCTACGGGGCACTGTCTCTGTTCATGGGTCCATCTTCCACCTGTGACATCTGGTGGAGAACGTGGGCAGATTGACGGGTCACACGTGAAGAGGGTTCCACATTTTCTCTTTCTAGTTTCACTACTCGCCCCTGGGATTGAAGATGGAGGACATCCTCCGACAGCTCACGGAGCTGGATTGCCGTCAACATAGCTCAGGGACTTTGTCGCTGGGAACGAGAAGGAGAGGCAGGGGGTCAACAACCATGGGGAGACCCTGGCTTCTCTGAGTCAAATCACAGAGTCAACCATCTGCTGCAGGCATTGCCCTCTCAGTGATGACACCTTGTCCCGCTCTGCAATCCTGCCATCTGGCTGGAGCTGATAGAAGGCATCACGCTGGTGGAAGCATTCAATCCCCAGGATGCAAGAGAGAGAGTGGAAGAACCCAAGAAATGGTAACCTGAGAAGGGTACCATGCGTCCTGTACACAGATCCGTGGCTCCCTCATCAATGGACAAAAAGATGTCCCCACCAGCGCTAACATCTGGGGATCGGGTCTGCTTATTCACCCAGATACACACACAACAACAGACGAGGAAGTTGAATGCACCGTTGCCACCGGTCTGCACTAATGTGCTTATTGTCACTCTGTAACCATTCTGTCGCAGATGGCTTGTGTTTGTTGATAACCAACCTGTCAGGTGAAAGGCAAGAAACGAAACAATAATGAAAGCTGCCAACCTGAGTTGTTACTCTAGTATTCAACAGAGGAACTTCTCCAGCTTCATTGTTACTACACGGAAACTCTGTCAACTCTGCACTCTCATCCTGACATCGCTTTCCAGTCGTGTTGGTAATTTATTCACAGTGGATCATGACGGTCCTACAACATTGATGAATACGGTCATTATGGTCGTCAAACCCTCACACCTCAAACCATTGACCACAGTGTACTTTTATAATAATAATAATACCTTTTATTTTTAGGTGCCTTTCAAAGAACTCAAGGACACCTTACAGCACATCATAAAAGTACAAGCAGTAAAAATAACAAGCAGCATGAAATTAAACCAGCAAATCATTAAAAGCTGTCCTAAACAAAAACATTTTTATCTGAGATTTAAAATTGGAAATAGAGTCCATCTGGCGAATGTGCAAAGGCAGGGAGTTCCATAACTTCGGTGCTGTACAACTAAAAGCCCGGCCACCAAATTACTTCATCTTAAAGTTTGAAACAGATAACAGTTCAGCAGAAGATGATCTCAGAGAGCTCAAAAGAGTGTACAAGTAAAGAAGATCAGAAAGATAGTGAGGGCCACGGTTATAAAGAGCTTTGTATGTTAAGAGGAGGATTTTGTATTGTATATGATAGTGAACAGGGAGCCAGTGCAGGTGAAAGAGAATTGGAGTTATGAGATCAGAAGTACGTGAGCAGGTAACTATCCTAGCTGCTGAATTCTGAATTAACTGTAGTCTATGTAGTTGTTTATCAGGGATGCCAGACAGGAGAGAGTTACAGTAATTAATCAGTGTCGTAACTAAAGAACAAGAATGAACAACCACTTCAGTACTTTGTTGAAGGACGAAGTCTTGCAATGTTACACAAATGAAAAAAGGCAGAACGTTAGATATTACTAATATGAGACCCAAACGAGATATCCAGTATAACCCCAAGACGTTTTACGTGGGTTGAAAAATTGACTGGGGAGTTATCAATAAACAGGGTAAGAGATTGAGCTTTGGATAAAACAGATTTAGAGCCAACCAGAAGGGCTCAGTTTTACTGGCATTTAATTTTAAGAAATTATTAGTCATCCATATATTAATACATACATCTCATGTAAACATTTGGTAAGGTCAGAAGGGGGGTGAGATGTTGTAGGTTTTGTGGAGATATAAACTTGGGTATCGTCTGCATAAAAATAAAAATGTATGCCAAAAAAACGAAAAATATGACCTATATGTAAGACATAAATAATAGTGTAGCCCCAGTACTGACCCTTGGGGATCACCACGAAGAACTAAAACAGGATCAGAGCATCTATTCTTTATCTGCACAAGTGAAGTTTCACTAACTAATTTTGAGAGGAGCACGTGATATGATTGAGCACGTCTGGCTTCTCATCTGTAATCAGTAATAATCCAATCAGAGCGATCCAAGCTTACTATATATGGATCATTTTCTCCCTACTGCTCTATCTTCGTTCTGGAAGAATCCTCCCTTCCACCCCATCTCCTCCTTCTCCTCCATTTTCTAGGGGGAGCTCACGAGACATACCTGATTTCGGATCTCCTGATATGCTTATTGACAGGGCGGGAGCCTTGAGCTCAAGTATCTCCGAGCTCAGGGATCTCACCCGGGACAGCATGCCAAACCTGCTTAAATGCTAAGCATATCTAAGTGGGAACTCTTGAAACTGTTTTCTGTCACTTAAATAGGAAGAGAACCAGCAAAGTACATTGTCCGCTGTTCCTACAGAAGCCAGTCATTCCAATAATAGTGAATGACTTATAGTATCAAAAGTTGCAGTAATAACTAAAAGAATAAGTATAGACAGATAACCAGAATCAGCAGCTAAGAGAAGATCGTTTACAACCTAAGTAAGGGCTGTTTCTGTGCTGTGTTTGGGGCAAAACCCAGATTCAAAGTGCTCATAGATGTTATTACTTTAAAGATCTGAATGAACTTGAGATGTTATTGTTCTTTCAAGTATTTTTGAAACAAACGGAAGGTTGGAAATTGGCCTAAATTGTTTAGGTCATTAGGATCAGCACCAGTCTTTTTAAGCACTGGAGTAATAGAAGCCATTTTTAAAGATGAAGGAACAGTAGCAGTTGATAGTGAAGAACTCACTATAGATGTAATAAAAGAGGAGAGCAAATGAATGCAGGACTTAACTAAAACAGTAGGTAGGGGATCAAGTGAGCAGGTAGAGGTCTTAGACTTCATGATCTCCCTAGAAAGAATATTAACTAAAGGCAGTTCAAAATTGGAGAGAATACTTACTGACCCGCTAATAAGGCTATGATCATGCTGATAATCATGAGAAATCAAAACAGAATTAAGCAATTCATGGTGAATATGATCAGTCTTAGCATGGAGAAAATTATGCATGGAGTAGGGAACACACTGAATGGGTTCAGGTGAAACAGAATCATGTGATTTTAACAATTTGGCAACAGTACAGAACAAAGTTCTTGTATTTGAGTGTCCAGTGGTGATAAGATTTAAGTAGAATGTTGATTTTGCTCTTTCTATTGCAGCCTTGTAGGAAGCAAGATGCTCAGAATACATCTGCTTATGAACTTCAAGACCAGTTTTATTCCAGAGTCTCTCCAGGTGACGACCTAGAGCTTTTTAATGACGAAGTTCAGGAGTAAACCATGGAGAGGGATTGATATAAGATACAGTGCAGGTTCTTAAAGGAGTCACAGTGTCTAATATTTGAGAGAAGCTATTGTTATAGAAAAGTACCAAGTCAGAAGTAGAAGTGGACAAACACTGGTTTACAGAATAATCAATCATTCCTTCCAGGACATGATGGTCAATGTTCTTGATACTGCGAAATGAGACAGAGGATAGAGGTTTAACTCTAGATCCCAGAGAAAGAAAAACATAAAAAATTACAGATTTATGATCTAAGATTAAATGATCAATTGAAAAGATATTATTAGGGACAACGCCAGAACAGCATACAAGATCTAGAATATGCCCCTTAGAGTGTGTTGGAAAGTGAACATACTGCACAAGGTCAGCACTGTCCAGGACCAGTTTGAAATCATTTTAATGAGTGTTGGCAGTGCTATCAGAATGAATATTAAAATGTCACATAATATTCGGAGATAAGGTACACACATGTGTTAAAATAGCAGAAAGCTCACTAAAAAAGATAATCAATGCAGATACCTTTGGTGGTCTAAAAATTACAACTAGAACAGTAGGAGTCAGACCTTAAAGTAGTACAGCCAGTACTTCAAAGATGTAGGCTCTACTATCTGTATCGGACAGACTTTAAAACTAAAAAATAAGTGCAAGACCTCCCCCTTTACTGATACAGTGAGGTTTACATAAAAACTTATATCCGGAAGGTACAGTTTGGTTCAAAATTAAAAAGTCTTTAGGCTTTTGCCAAGTCTCAGTAAGACACATAAAATCTATACTCTGGTCCTCAAAAAGTTCATGGTTGTAGGATGTTTTATTGCTGAAAGATTAAACATTAAAAAGCATAAAATGAACTCTAGAGATGTAATCTGACCTGGGCAGCGACGAAAGCACGTCATGGTTAACACACCTCTTGGCGACTCTAGGCAGTCTTGTATTAGACCAAAAAGACCGAATGAAACCATTCCTGTCAGAATTGGTGGATGAAGAAATATTCCAACGAGATCCTCGATGTATGTATTTCAGTCTCGGCCGGTGGATAAGGTCCGGGTGATTGAGAAGTGATAACAGAGGTTGCAAAGTTGCGGGTCTAAGTTTGTAGAGGTCCCCCGCTGAATACATCAGACGAGGAGCGACACTGATCACAGCAGAGCAAAGGATAAGCCACATGAGCAGCCTAAACAGCCACATTTTGGAATCCTGTAAGTTAGTGAGGACGGGCCCACAGAGCCAGAAAAGTTGTCAGTAAGTCCGCCAGAGAAGTATGTCCGTCAGCAAACGGCCACGTCAATCATCCACACATCCAAACAGCAGTCACAGAGTTTTCAGGTGAGAATTCAGGTTTCAAATAAGATTTCAGATGGTTTCTGATTAAATGAATTCCAAATAAAATGTTCAGATAAAACATTCAGATAAAAGAATTTTAAAAAAGTGATTACGGTGAGCAGCAGCAGCCAAAACGCGCCTGCGTTCACTCAGTCGGAACTGTATTTATATCCAACTTACTCTGCTTGGAGTGAAGCAGGTAAAAACAATCTATCTTTTGGATCACTTAACATTCATTTGTTATCCAATAAAGGTCATCTGTTGTAAGATGTACTGTCTTGAGTATAAGTTTGATTTTCTTTGTCTGACTGAAACTTGGCAGACACATGATGAGGGTGTCCAGAAAGGCGTGATTTGTAAGTAAAATGAATTATTATTATTATCATTAATAATAAAAAAAATGTCCTCACCTTTAGTTATAAAGCCTTAACCACAACACAGCATTAGCATTCAGTGCACTACTTCTTTATGTCCTGCCACATATTAGGCCAGTAACACCTTTGGCAAAGTCTGTGGGGTATGCTCCACATCTGTAAGCATGTTAGCATCTCGCCCTGCTACCCAAAGCAGCCAGTGATCTGCAACCTCAAAGCAGCCACACCTGCTTCCTCATCATCCAAGCAAAGTTAAGTGAAAAAGGACATTACACTGCAACAAACAGCAGTGGAAATCTCCACAAAAAAGGCATAGCAGAGATAGACAAAGCTCACAGCTGAACTAGCCAATGTTGAAGTACCAGCACAGGAGTTGTTACACGAGGACGCGAGAGCCTACAAAGTGCACCGGCAACAACAAAGACAAGAAGATAAAATTGCCACCAGAGCTAGAGCTTAAAAAGGCCATCGACAAACAGCCTTCAACCAAATGTGTGCTCAGCAACAAGCCCAAGCAGAGACTTGAAATAGTTCACAGGGAACCAGAAGGCCTATTTTATAATTGATTATTTGATATTTAAAGAAAGGCTACAAGGTAAACAAACCACAAACCACTCCCCTGACCAGCAGGGTGAGGCCGGCCATTTTAAAGCTTATGAACTGCTTATGAACATAGATGAAATCTCTCTACTAAAGACTGCACCACCCAGAGTCTTCACTGGTTTAAAAGACCCATCATAACTGCCACAGCAGAAAACCACATCTTTAACAAGATGGCTAGAATCATCCTTATGTTTCCTACAGAGGGCCACAGCCCCATGCAGTGGGCTACAGTGCTGTGATAACCTGTAACACACTTTTTTGCACACTACAAATGGAATACTTGTATTCAGACATGGAATGTAAGGTTCAGACAATCAGACATTTTCAATCAGAGACATTTTCTTGAGTTCTAAGTAACAGAGAAACTCATATCTTTAATTTTATTATTACAAAAAGTCCCAAGCATCACTAATGGCATTTCAAGAGCTCACGCTTAGCTGATGATTGATTATACAGTAAAGTGTGTTTGGCATGCTGTCCCAGGAGAGAGCCCTGCGCTCATAAGATGCACGAGTCCAGGGCTTCCTCCCGTTTGCAGGCGAGAGGGGAGTTTGAACTCAGGTAGGTCTCGAGAACTTCCCCATTATTTAGAGCTGATGACAGATTGCTATCTAGAGATATACTGCTGGTTAAGAGCTCAACTATAGTGCTAATTTAGATTGATCAATTTACTTATGACATTTGTTTTTGAACTGTGGGAGACAACTGGGGAACCCGGGGGGAACCCACGTGAGCACGGCATACTATTTAGACTCTGTACGGAAACGACAACTGGCCTGTTAAGGATTTGAACCAGTGGCATTCTTGCTGTGGGGCAACAGTGCTGGTGGTAAACTGACACAATTTGAAGACGAACAGACAACATTAAAAGCCAGAAAAGCACTGCCTTTAGGATCCAAAACAAAAACACTGGCAGCAAATTTAAACAATGTTTGGCTGTATAAAAAATGCAGAATATTAATGAAACATGACACAGAATAATCATGGTTTGGTCCTGATGATCAGAAACACTGATTATAGAAATTATATATATGATAACAAAAGTAAATCTTCATGCCTGACCAACAGTTTGCATGCTACGATACCTGATACATTAATCTAAAAGATAGATGATAAAACAAATATTATTGTACAAGTCATCTTTTCTATCAATATTATCCAAAACTCAACTGAAAAATAACACAGCCGCTTTAAAATACAGTCAATAGGGGAAGCCTTATCAGCTTTCTCCAGTGTTGGAACATGAAAAATCATGTCAGTGCTGCATTTACTTTTATAATTTCTCAGGCACCAATCTTTCATTCTGAACAGTTTTCATAAGTGTGAGTTTACATCTAATGTGTTTCATCTTTAGTATGGATTCAATAGGAGTGACTGTAATAAAAACAGCAGCTCTTGGGAGACCCTTCCAGCTTGGTATGCTGTACGACTGCAGAAAGGACGAGCTAATACCAGGTTTTTAATTTTATCCTCATGTAATTTTGCTATTTCTTATGGCATATAGTATTAATCAACTTTAGCTTGAGCTGGCCATAGATGTGTCTTGTTTTGTTGAAAAAAGCTTATATTTTAGATTTTAACCAAATGCTCTTTAAACAAAACCAGTAAAATGTAGTTATTATAAAAGGGACAGTTCACCTAGAAATGCAACTTCTATTTTCAACTGCTTCCCCGCCATCGAAGAGATCATTTGTCAATCAATAAGACAATGCTTCCCAGCCATTCAAGAGTTTATGGCAGTCCGTGTTTTAGTTGTATTACGATAAGGGAAGCCCTAGAATCAAACATGGCTTCTGGGTCTCCTGGGTGTGAAATAGAAGACTAAGTGGAAATCATGTATAAAAATTCAAAGTTCAAGACACCCTCGAGTACTTTTGAGATTTTAAGTTTTAAGTGTGTTGAGCATCAGTTAAGACAACATTAGCACCTGTCATCGTTAATTGTGGGGAAAACTGGATAATTTTGAGCTTTTGTCAACTATTTTCATCTTCCAGGTTTAAAAGAATTTTTGGGGCAGAATCAAAATCAGTGACATAACGTGAATCTGCTAGTGGAGTGATGACGTATCCGTTTCACATTATTTTCATAGGGGAGTTTTCTTATCCTATGAGAAGACCCTGCTTCTTAGCATGTGCTTTCCGATGACAGCTGTACACAACACGCAGTATTTAGCCATTTATGAGGGGTTGTATGTGTTTGTTTCCATGATCCACGGGGTTTGGCAGGACTAAAGGTTGGAATAGTTAGGGCAAGGGACCTGCTGCACTGCTATCCAATGTGGGGCATTCAGACCAGACCCGGAGATTCAGGAAGAGAGAAGTCCTCCTCTTTTATAATGTTTACATAAACATGATTTTTTTTTAAGATATAATAAATTGTTATATGTTGGTATATATATTTTAATAAAATTTCGTATAGCCTATCCAGTGTTGCCAACTTAATGACTTTGTCACTATATTTAGCAACTTTTCAGACCCCCCTAGCGGCAAATTTTCAAAAAAGCGACTAGCGACAAATCTAGCGACTTTTTTGTGTGTTACTGGAGATTTTTATAGACTGTCGTTTGTCCATACAGTACCGTCCCCTACTCTTCTCAATGAGCTGCGGGTGATGCCGCCGGCCCCTACCCCGCCTCAGAGCACTGACAGGCGGCCCAGTCCTCGAACAGCAGCCTCTCCCACCTGCAGCCTGACAGCAGATCACCCCTCTACGTACCGACGGCAAATGATTTAGCACCGGCAGTGTGAAAGTATTTCCCTTGTACAGTCAAACTGATCTGCTTCTCCTTTATGTTAACAATTTAATTTGACCGTTTATTCTTTTCTTGTTCACAATCACAGATGTTTTAAGTGAGAGTTTCAGACATTGTCTGAGTTTATTACGTCTGAGAGATTACTGCAAATTCACTACACATCTATAATGATATACTGTACTCAAACAGCAATTAATTTAGTTAAATTGACATGCTTGCATAAAGCGTAGAGCAAATATAAATACACCATTTATTTACCATAGACTGTTAAACAAACAGAAATAGTAGAATGTGATGACGTCAGTAATATGCAAATTAGCGTATGACATAATCTAGCAACTTTAAGCAACTTTTTGGGTAGAGCTTAGCTCCTTTTCGTTGAAAATAGTTGGCAACAGTGAGCCTATCTTATAACAGGGCTTATAACGAAATTACTTTGTGCTTACTTCTTTGTCTTTAACTTTGTAAAACTTGTGTCTCACGTTTTGTGGGGTTTTTTTTTGTATCCGACTTGGTAACTGCCAATAGCGGTGGCAAGAGTTAATGATAGAATTTACATTTTTGGGTGATCTAACAATTGAACTTAGTTTGCTATCATCTGAATATGTCCCTCTACAATGTATAGCATTTTAGACAAAAGATGTCATTCTAAGAAATTCACTGTTTTAAATAAATCTTTCCTATTTCAGGCATCAGACTGTGGAATAAAGAGCAGTTACAGCAGAATATTTGCTCTCGCGCACAGATTAATACAGGATTCAGTGTTACAGCTTCTGACTCCCTTAAGGACAAATCAAAACTATTAAATATTGATGGAGGTCTGAAACTGAGTATTTTAAGTGGACTTATCCAACTCAGTGGAGCAGCAAAATATCTGAGAGACACTAAGACATCTTTCATACAGCAGAGACTTACACTTTATTATCATTCAACTAGCAGATTTGAAGAACTGACTGTGAATCAGCTGCCTTCTGGAAATATTCCTGACAATGATAATGACATAGGCACACATGTAGTGACAGCAATATTGTATGGAGGGGATGCCTGTTTTGTGTTTGATAGAGAGGTTTCTTCAGATGAGGACACAAGCACAGTAAAAGGAGAAGTGAAAGCAGCCATTGATAAACTTAAAGGCATTTATGCTTTAGGTGCAAATGCAGATCTGAGCAAAGAGCACAAACAAGAAACTGCGGTCAAAAAATTTACTTGCACATTTTATGGAGACTTTCAGCTACCATCTAACCCAACCTCTTTTGAAGATGCACTGAAAGTTTTTGCAGATCTTCCAAAACTGATTAAAGAAGACCAAGAGTTGGCAGTGCCACTGAGAGTTTGGCTTTACCCTCTAAACAAACTGCACTCAAGAGCTTCAAAAATTCATAAAGACATCAGCATGGATTTAATCATTGAGACTGAATCATTGATTGAGAATTTAAATACAGTTGAAATGAAGTGCAGTGACCTTTTGAAAGACTTGCCGGCAATGACTTTTACTGCATTTTATAATAAAATACTGCAAATGAAACAAAACTGCTACAGCTACAAACTGAGACTTATGAAGAAACTTGGCTCTCTGCTGCCAAACATTCGTGGAGATGTGATGAAGGAAACTGAACTGAATAGCTTTCTTCAAGAGTATGATGAATCTCCATTCAGAGCAAGTGACCTCACAGAGTGGCTGAAAGAGAGAGAGAGCGAGTCAGATATCATTAAAACAATCCTCAGACAGCTAAAGGAAGTTGAAGTAAAAGTCAATATAGATGCCATCATGATGGATATGGAAGATAGAAATCTGGTCAGTTACACATTCACATCACTGAACTCCTCAGATTGGCTGCTGTCTAAACAAAGAACCTACCTGCAACAGTCCTTCAACAAAAGGAGAACTTATGAGAAAAGCCTAGATTTCAAGCAAAGGTCTTGGCTCACTCCTGAAATCCAAAAGACAATGAGGAGAGACTTAAAGTTATTCAAGAACTTGATTGATTCAAAAGATTGTAAACCAACAACATTCATTGTGTCCTCAAAGGAAATGGAGAGTAACCCAGGCTCCTGCATCCTCCTGTATGAAAGTGACAGTGATGAAACAGTTTGCTTCAGTCCTCCTTTGCAACCTCTTAGTCCAGTCATTGAAGAGTTCAGAGAAAACTCTGTGGTTCTGCAGGTTCCTCCATCATCAGATCCTCATACAGTGGAGCTCAGATTACTGTATAAACCGCTGCACGAATCAGTCTGGACGTCTAAAGTTGTGCTGAAGGATCAACACATTGTTACTCTGACTGATCTGAAAACAGAGATTGAGTATGAGATAAAATGTGCAGCGCTGGGGAAACTGAACTACACCAGAGACAGTCATGTGATCACAGTCACCACACAGGTATGCTTATCTTTAAACAAAGTATAATATGGAATTGGTGTTAAACTGCTTAGTGGGAAAAAAATTGTCATTTACTTTTTTGTCATTCCTTACTCATTTAATCAGCTGCTACTTGGTCAAACTAGTTCTTAAGACACAGTCAGATATTGCTCAACAGGTGCTACATTTATGCAACTGGAGCTTGGTAAAATGCAAAAAACATAAAATATAGACACGAGAACTCCATATCTATACTTCATACATTACTGTCAGTTTCAGTGTTTAATCATGTCTGTTAAAATCAAATGTGCCATGTGTATCATCAAAGTTCAAATAAAAAAATATATAAGGGTGAGTACAGAAAAGCATTGAAGATAATTAATGTATTAATGCTTTGTTTATGAAACAGCGGAGTAACAACAACCCTGGAACGGCAGGAATAGGTCCAGATCAACATCTAAAACAAGTAAGGACTGAAAGGGGAATAACCACCAAACTATTTCACAGACTACTTGAAGACAGTCACCATAGATTAAAAGTTGCAGATGTTTTCCAGATAACTCAACATTCATTATTCTCTTATGAGTCTTGTTCTGAAGATGAGCTGATTCAGACTTTTATACAAAAACTACTTATGATGAACTACAGAGCAAGAAATATTAAAACTAAAGAGAGAAGAGAACATCGTCAAATACATCAAAGAGCAGATGACAGTGGAACATGCAAACCTGAACTCATTCACCCGATGTTCAGATGGCTGCATTTCATTGTGCTGATGGTTTCCTGAAGCAGCTGATGGTCACTAAACTGTCCCAGTGTCAGTTCGCTCTGCCTCTGCTTGTTCCTGATCCAGAAACTCAACAGATTGAGTTTCCTCTCTGGACATTCAGACAAATCACCAAGAGCTGGAAGATCAGAAACCCAAACAATGAAGTCATTAGTCAAACCCAGCCGATCTACAAGGCACAAACTCCAATGGTGTTTTTCTTCAGGTTTGGCTCTGTGTCTTCATCCAAGTCTCAGCTGATGAACAGTCTGATCAATGAGAAACACAACACGTTCTTCCACAGGAACTGCCCAGGCAGCAGCAGATCCAGAGTCCTGATGGATGGAGTCGTGGAGATTGCCTGGTTCTGCCCTTCTGGATCAAATGATGAATTCACTGACTGTGTGGCCTTCTGTAATCTACATGGAGATGCAGGAGATCATGAGAAACAGTGGAAGATCCTCACTGAGATGGCCACAGTCAATGTGCTTCTTCTGCCACGACTGGAACAGAATGACAGAAGTACAACAATAATCCAAAACCAGTACAGGGACAGAAAGCCACTTATTTATCTTCTCTCCGACGATGCATCTGATGTAAATGAGATGAGGAAAAGTAAATACAAGATTGGTCTAAAAGACAGAAATCAGGCAGAGGTATCTGAAGAACTCAGAAGAGCTATAAATGATTGTCTCACAAAATCATCTTCCACATTCAGACTTGAAGATGTGTCCAAACACTCAGACATCAGAGTAGATGAGGAAGATGATGAAGACTGCAGGAGAGGAAGAGCAGCAGCACAGCAGATGATCAGTTTACTGGAGAAGAAAAAACTGACAGAAATCAAAGAATCGTTTCTGCCTCATCAGGGGAAACTGTGGCATCAGTGGAGTCGGAAGAACAAAGAACTACATCAAATTTATGGAAATGAAACAGAAGTAGAAATAAGTTTGAAAAAAACAGAAATGAAAACAATTCGTAAACAGCAGCATACATTTAAAATCTGTGAGTTTATGAAGCTCATTTTAAAAGAAATGATCTCAAATGCAAAACGAGAAAAGTCATTTTTCCTTAAATGGGTTATAATCCTCCTGGATGACTTTACATCAGCGAATCTTTCTTTTCTACATTACAAGTATGACAGTAAGTTGTCAAGAGTCTTAACACTTAAAGAGAAGGATTATGAGTCTCAGCAACTCAAAGCTGAACAAGCAGAACTTGAGAGGATATATGAGGATCTTCAAGGAGCAGCATTTGGTCTGGAGCACATCATGAGGGAGATCGGCCAGATTTATGAATCATGTTTATCTGTGAAGGAGAACAAGAAAGATCTGCCGGTTCACTTTTCTTCTCTCCCGAGTCTCGCAGCAGAGATGATGATCTCTGGGTTTCCACTGGAGCTGATGGATGGAGATGCTGCTCATGTTCCTCTGCTCTGGATCTCTGCTGTTTTTGATCAACTCATCCAGAAACTGGGAGACCAGACCAGAGTCTTTGTGCTGTCAGTTTTAGGGCTTCAGAGCTCTGGGAAATCCACCATGCTGAACGCCATGTTTGGACTCCAGTTTGCAGTCAGTGCTGGCAGGTGCACCAGAGGAGCTTTCATGCAGCTAGTCAAAATGTCTGAGGAGATGAAAACACAGATGAACTGTGACTATATTCTGGCTGTTGATACTGAGGGTCTTCGTGCTTCTGGAAGATCAACAAGAGATCATGACGATGAATTGGCCACATTTGTAGTTGGTTTTGCAAATATGACATTAATTAACATTTCTGGAGAGATCTCATCTGAGATGCAGGACATTCTTCAGATTGTTGTTCAGACCTTCATGAGAATGAAAAAGGTCAGACTGAATCCCAGTTGTGTATTTGTGTATCACAATGTTTCCGATGTCACTGCTGAAGAGAAAAACATGGAGAGTAGAAGACAATTGCAGGAAACACTGGATGAGATGACAAAACTTGTTGCTAAACATGAAGACTCAAATGCTGGTTGTTTCAGTGACGTCATTAGATTTGATGTTCAGAATGATGTGAAGTATTTTGCTCAGCTCTGGGAGGGCAGTCCACCAATGGCTCCACCAAACCCAGATTACTGTGAGAATATTCAAGAACTAAAGAAAACTATTATGTCTCATGCCTTAAAATCACAAGGAATGAGGCTGACAGGCTTAAAATATCATATTAAAGATCTCTGGGAGGCACTACTAAGTGAAAGGTTTGTCCTCAGTTTCAGAAATTCTCTAGAGATTTCAATCTACAGGAAAGTGGAGACTGAATACAGCAAGTGGTCCTGGAGTCTCCACAGTGCCATGCTGGAAATTGAGAACAAACTACACAACAAAATAGAAAATGAAGTAATTCATGAGGTTGAGGAAACGGATCTTCAAAAAGAACTGAAGAAGACCAGTGAAGAAGTGGAAAAATCAATGTCTGAACACTTTAAGATAAATCCAGATGCAGATATACTGATTCAGTGGAAAACATCATTTGAAATCAAAAGCAAAGGGCTTCAGGAAAACACTGTGAAAGAAACAAGGAGAAAATTAAATGAAATTCTTCAACAACAAGAAATGAAGAGAAAGGTTAATGCTCAAAGAAAACATCACGAAAACACTCTCCATGAAAAGTGCAAAGAACTTGCATTAAAACTTAAAGAAAAAATAAAGGATGAAGAAACACTGAGGAAAAGGTTTTATTTGTTTTGGGAAAAGAGTGCAAAGAAGATAATTTCAGACACTCCTACAATCAGAGACATTGACATAATGAGAGATGTGAAAAAGATCTATAGCGACATATATGAAAGTATTTCTGTAGATCATTGGAAGGAGACCAGGGATATTTTCACAGCACAGAGTTATTCCGACTATGTAAAGCTAAAGAAATCAAGTGGTTTTATAGGAGCTTTGGTAAAAAACTACAAACATGGCAAAGAGATGCTTGGTTATTACATTTTGTCTAAAGATGACGAAATCCAAATCAGATCATTAGTCACAGATGTTGATCATGAGATAGACAGAATGATTAAGTCATTTAACATTTCAACGTTAGGCTACAACATCAGCTGCATTCAACAACTCACAGGTCATTTAAGGGCAAGAGTAACAGAACACGAGAAAGGAGCAGTGAAGTATGTGTTCATTAATGAATTCTTCATTGATTTAATTCTTTCCATCTTTAAAAGAACAAACAATATAATCACTGACCAACACAGACTGTTCAGAGAAGCCAACGATCCTGAGATATACTTAAAGGAGAAGAGAGAAGAGTACTATAGTATTTTCCAGAAATACTGTCATGGAGCAACATCAGCTGCTATTATTGCCGAGATCATCTGTCAGAAACTGAAGGAACCCATTAAGCAAAGCATCTACAAGAAAACTGCCAGAGATCTGACAGATGAAATGAGATCAAACTGTGAATCACTGAATGGAAACAGATCAAATCTGGAGAAACACATCCTGAAGACACTGGCAGAAGAGGAGGACTTTGACAAATACATGAACTACATTTATTATCCCAGAGATCACTACAAGAGTTTCATCAGAGATGAAGTCAGTCGCTACATCAGTGATAAGTTCAGAGTCTGTGTTTTACCCAAGATGGAGGAGAACATTAAACTCCTGCAGCAGAAGATCATGAACGCAGCACATCAATCTACTGAACATGTTCAAGTCAACAGTGGAGATGTTGGTTTGTGGTTGAAGAGTTTCACACAGCAGCTCTCAGATCAGCTGATCTTCTCTGAAAAAGACCTCAGTGGAGTCAAACATGATGATGTTGATGATTTCAGACTCCTAGAAGATGTGATCAGACAAGAGCTTACAGCTGTAATGTCAGACATCAGCAGGAGATTCAACACAGACACATTTCCAGTAAAGCTGGACTATAAGTTCAGGCCAGATGAGCTTCTGATTGATCACTTCTGTCAGTGCTGTTGGGTTCAGTGTCCGTTCTGTGGAGTCACCTGCACAAACACCATAGAGGACCATCATGGAGATCACAGTGCTCCTTTACACAGAGTGCGAGGAATTAAAGGACGGCATTACTCAGCCTCACAGACTCTCTGTGCTGATATTTGTACAAGTTTAGTGCCAAGTGATCTTTATTTTTCTTCACCAAATGAAAGGTTCCCCTGGAGAGAATACAGAAGAGCAGGAGGAGTTCATGCAGACTGGAGCATCACTCCTGATCTCTCTGAACTGCCCTACTGGAAGTGGTTTGTGTGCAGATTCAAGAATGATCTGGAAAATTATTACAAAAAGACTTCTAAAAGGTATGGTAAGATTCCAGACGAATGGAGCAAATACTCAAAACATTACGCTATCAAACGTTTAGATCAATACATTTAATGAAGCAGATAATAACTATTAGGGGTGTAACAATACAAATTGCTTACGTTTCGGTTCATATCATAGTTTTAGGTGCATGGTTTGGCTACAGTTCAGTATATAATATGTTCAGTAAAAACAGGACTAATCAAATAATCAAATATAACCCTGCATAATGTATATAAACGTTTCAATAATTTAGTTTAAACATGGATAGTGATGTGTGTGGTATATTGTATGTGTGACAGTGTGTGGTATTGAACCATGGAGCTTGTACAGAAAAATCATTCCCTAATAACTATTTCTAATTCTTCTTCCATCACATTTAGATAACAGTTTATATCACACATATCACACAGACTGATTTCTCTGTAAGTTGTAGTTCATAGTACAACAGGTCTATATATCTGTATATCCAGTGTCAATATTCAGTGTTCTTGGGATTGTGAATTTTAATTTTAAGAAGTTTGTATAAACTTTTTATACATTTTCTTATTTTGTTTATTCTTTGGTAGGAATTGAACTGTGAACATATTATTATGTTTTCAGATCAATCAATACTCTTTCCTAAAATCAGAAATTAGACAACTGATTAAAGTTATGAATTGATTTTTCAACAATATGTTTATCACCAAGTAACAATGTGATGAATACTGCAAGTATAATGTTTTGTCATCATGTCAAAAAAGTCCAGGCTAAATCCTGCATGCAGGTTAACACATAAAATGTTTATTCATTGTATGAACAGAATACACAATACAGAAAAACAGAAAGAGGAAACACATTTGACTGATGTGATGTGAAAAGCAACTTCGGCTCAGTAAAGCAGGCTAGGCGGAATAGCACTATTTACTGATGTTTTGTTGTTAAACTAAATATAAATCTACATTATCAATGCTGTAAAAGGACCTTATGAAACTGAAAATAGTCACTTCAATCTATCAACGGCAGATTTCAGTGCATATAACCCATTCATAACTACAACATCTATAAGCTTTGCGTGACTAAAAGAGTTTAAACAGAACATTACCTGTCTAACAGAAATACTTCAGCCATGGTGTCATCCTTCCTCCAGTGTGCAAAACTAACTCCAACACTGATTTAGGTTTTTAAAGTTTTGATTCTGCATTTGATTTTACCGATGTAATCTCATGTGTCTCGTGTGTACATGAACGCACAGCACGCATCCACCCATGCACGCACTAATGGCGGATCTGCGTGAACAGAGATGCGCAAATGCACAAATCTATATTTGTTCACAGACAGTTTGGGCTACTTATTAGAATTATAGAAATTATCAGCCCAACACTATTTTAAAATGAACATTTTTAGTCTTATGCCTCACCCAGAAAATAAATTTTTTTTTAGATAATTTACTTTAATCATTATTATTGGACTGTGAAGAGACTTTAAACCAGCACAAAAAAAATATATGTTTCTGAAGACAATCAGCTACTGCACCTTTAACAGCGTTCACAAGAAGAGGAGGGAAGGTTTTTTGTTTGTTTTTTTCGCTTGAAGGTGCGTTTACATGAAAAAAAACCTCCGTCTTGTCCTCAGACATTCGATATGTCCACCTCCACACACAGTCTGGTCGACATTACTTGTCATGCCGACTTTATTTGACACTCATTCTCAACAGTTGTTTGCAAATGCGAGAAATGTCGACTTTAGTCAGTAGACTCATTGATAGCTGAGGTTTTCCATCAGCAGCCTTTATACCATTTGTTGACCTCACCTTTTATCGGCAGACTGCTTCACATCAGGTGAACACTCCATCAGTGAACTCAGCACCTCACACAGAACATACAGACCCAGCTCAGACTCCTCCACCCAGCATAGTGTCATTTTGTTTGAGACTACCTGAACTCCTTTTACAGTTCTCTTGTTAAAGAAGTAATTTTATATGACGTGACCTTAAATCATGTGCCACTAGAGGACCAGATGGCAATCCAAGAGCAGATTGTTTTGCTGTTTGTATGTTTAAATAGTTAATTCCTCACAATGTGTATCAGGACTGGACAGGCCTTGTGAATTGTTGATGGTTCACGGGGAAAAAAAGCTCTGTCCAACAATGTGCGTCAAGCAATTTCAAAATGCCATTGCTAGGAAATTCCACCCTACAGCCCAGGACTAGAAGAGAATAAAATATAGAATTAACAAACTTCTTAGAAAGAAACAATTAACTTTTTCACCACTCCAAGACATTGGATGTAAAACAACTGAAAGTGCACTTGGGGAAAAAAAAACAAAAAACGTTTGTTTATTCATCATTAACATGCAGCTTTTGTGACTACAAACGTGTTGTTTATTCATCTGTTAATAAAAAAAATGCTTTCAATCCTATTGTGTCCTAGCTTATAT
Source organism: Danio tinwini (assembly GCA_903798205.1). Classification (NCBI taxonomy): domain Eukaryota; kingdom Metazoa; phylum Chordata; class Actinopteri; order Cypriniformes; family Danionidae; genus Danio; species Danio tinwini. The sequence continues at coordinate 143,727 of CAIGQZ010030420.1, read as the reverse complement.
TGTGTCTTCTTAAATCTTGGTTTTTATAAATTTTTTATTTGTATAATTTGATTTAATATGTAGATAAAATCATAGTGGATAGCGGGAACGAGAGTAACATTTTTCATAAAAACCTAATTTTAAAAGATAATATTTTTAGCAGACATATATTTTATAATACTGTATATAACTCAAGTCTGGTCTGTCAAAATCAAGTGTTAGAGTGCTAAAACTGAACTGTAAAAAATACTTTGAAAGCAAATTACACCTAAGAGAGATGACTTTAATGTTTTTTTTTATTATTCCAAGTTTAAATGTTAGAATGGGGTGGCATGGTAGCGCAGTGGGTAGCACTTTTGCCTCACAGCAAGAAGGTCGCTGATTCCAGCTTCGGCTGGATCAGTTGGTGTTTCTGTGTGGAGTTTGCATGTTCTCCCCGTGTTGGCGTGGGTTTCCTCCGGGTGCTCCGGTTTTCTCCACAAGTCCAAAGGCATGCACTATAGGTGAATTGGGTAAGCTAAACTGTCCATCATGTACAGTTTGTGTGTGCATGAGTGTGTATCTGCTGCATAAAACATGCTGGATAGGTTGGTGGTTCATTCTGCTGTGGCGACCCCAGATTAATAAAGGGACTAAGTCAAAATGAATGGATGAATGAATGAATTGATTAATGACTGAATTATATTGTTTTCAAGCAGAAATTGAAAAAAACATCCCATCGCACAGGCACAGCATTGTATTAGATTTAAGCAAATATAAAGAAAACATGGAGAAAACACCTCCACCCTCCACAGAGAACCTCTCGCTCCTCCTCACGCTCTATCCAAGCTTCGAATGAGAGAAGCGATCCATCCTCGGATGGCCGCCCTCTCACTTGATGACACCGAGGCTCAGATGTCCACCACAGCATCAGAGGTTAGGCTGTCATGGTCTGATGAAGGATTTCCCCCCCTCCGCTCCCTCCCCTTGGGAGCGAGCGCAGCGGCGGCCAATCTTTTTTTTTTTTTTTTTTTATTTGAATATGCAAAAAGGTACACAAATTGGGATCATACAAAATAAAACATAAAAAACAACAATGGAAAAACAAAACAACAACAACAATACAGTCAGGTACTGGCAGGTGCGTGCGTGCGTGCGTGCGTGCGTGTGTGTGTGCATGTAAAGGTAACATGGTGGACAGGTCAGAGTACATACATAATGGTCAATAACAGTCAATAAATGAAGCAAGTGTCATAGATATAAATAAGCAAATAGAAATAAACCAGTCAGTGGTAGAGAGTGACAACAACGCTAGTAATGTATGATAGTAATGATGACAGTAAAGAGAAAGGACAACAGTAATAACTGACAATAACAATAACAATAAATCACAAGTACTACACCAACTGCTACTACAGAAAGTTACTAATATTACAACTATTATTGCAGCTGCTACTACAGCCACAACAACTATTACTACTACGTCTACAACTACTGATACTACTACAACATCTACTACAACTGATACTACTACAACATC
>CAIGQZ010030420.1:109722-120647 GCA_903798205.1 Danio tinwini | reverse complement strand
TGAAGAGCTCCACACCGAGGCAGCCATCCGCGGCGCCATCCTGAGAGTGAGTATATAATTAGAAGTGCCTTAAAATAAGGCATATATTAAATATTTTTAAACAACAGATATTTTCATATTTTAAATATAGTGAAAACATTACACATTTAATTAAAGTAAGTTTGCTGCATGTAAGTTTTTGACTCTTCTAAAGCATAAAAAACAAAATATGTGTGCAGACATTTAAGAAACATCCCAAGTGAACATACTTGTTTAACTGAAGAACAATGCTGAAGTCAGATATTCTGCTTTGAAAATGTTTTTTCTGTGCCGGAGCACTGTCTTTGTTTAGGTAAATTTAACCTGCACAATGCCAGTATAGCCAATTATAATTCAGCACTCCGGGTTGTCTTGTTGGAAAACAGCGTATTTCATCCAGAAAGACATGCATCTGTGACTGAAATGGACAGTGTCAGACGTCGAAATGAGACTCAGATTCAGTTCCACATGAGGTTATTAAAAATGACATAAATATTACGAATGTGAGCAGGTTACATTGCAACCGCGTGTCCTAACAACATGCTTTGTGACAAGATACGCAGTGATGAGTAATTTGGCTGTTTGCACCAGACAAAACGCGACAGAAATGTAAATACAGCCATTCAGAAGCACAGAATATGCACTCACTTAGAAATGGTAAGGTTTAGAATCTATTCAAACTCACATTATTAGCATTTAGCACTGAATAAAGCACACAAGGTTTACCTGAGGTGATCACTGTCATAGGTTTCACATGTTCAGCTGTGAAAAACAGAAGCCGTTTCTAATATATCAATTCGAGGTGTTGTTTAGAACCAAAACTCCTTTTAATATGGAGAATATTCCCTCTATCACGTCGCTGCTTTTATTTAGAACACAGTGTAAATCACTCCCTCCTGTACTCAATCTGGCAACCGCGCGAGCGTTTATTTTGATCCAGGAGTGCAATACCTAGTTCAACCACTGGGTGTCAAACTTACATACTGCACCTTTAAAAAAATTTAGATATTGTAGAGACTCTTAAGAACTCTATGAATTATTTACTCTTTTTTTTTACAAGAGGCAAAAACCGACCTGTTCAAAAACAAAAATAGAAGTATTAATATTTTTCTCATTAAACTTAAAAAACTTAAAGAACTTTTACCTGGAGCAAATGTTGTCAGATGAGACTGAAAGAAACAGGTTTTTACCTCAGCAATGTGACTGTGAATTCTTCTGTTAGCTTCTTCCTACTTCCTTGTTGGCAACAAAGAAACAAACACAGTACAGTGCACCTAGTAAAGAAAATATCATGCCTAATGATCAGTTTTAATAAATAAAAAAACTGTCATCGCTCACCAGTTTCATGTTGAGGGGAGTTTCTCTGATTCAGCATGTATGATTGGCATTGGTGAGAGAGAAATTTACGTCAAAATTATGGGTGGCTTAGTGGTTAGCAGTGTTGCCTCACAGCAAGAAGGTCACTGGTTCGGCCAGTTGGCATTTCTGTGTGGAGTTTGCATGTTCTCCCCATATTGGCGTGGGTTTGAACTTTGCTCTTTTACGTCCTGGGAGCTTTTTTCATGGTGGCACTTCTTTCAGCTATTGGTTCAATGAACTGTCAAGCAAAAGGTCGGCAGCCATTTTGATAACAAAATGTCTTGTTTACATCTGAAAGATGCTACTCCACTGAACCAAAGTCCTTTTAAGGTAAGTCATTTCACTCGGCGGCCTTCTTTGAGTATGCTTGAGAATTCTGTCTGACTGGGGAAACATCAAACTCTCCGAAACTGTTTGCCAAGCTTATGATTACATTTCATATTTGGAATCGCCAATAAAATTAAACAGCAGCTGTCTCATATAAGTTTTGTTTCTAAACTTCTGAATCAAAATAAATCAGCATTTTTTCAGGTTGCTCGGGCTAATGTGCATGCGCACTTGAAAGGAATGAGATCACAGCACCAACCTCATTTATGGCCGTTCTACACATGATCATCCTCTGGAAAATGATCGCCTGATCGCGTTGCCCTACTGTAGTAATGTAGTAAATTGGCTCCTGTACTAGTAGGCTTAAGGGCTTAATTTGCCATATTGGCCATTACACTTTTACTCATTAAAAACTATACGAGTGACATGTCTTGTGTATTCTATATTATTTGACTGAATGAACTGGACAAGTTTATATAGCAGTGCATTCCGTGGCTGTTTGCTGACAGCATAAGTTAATTGGATTGCCTGGACCCTTGGACTGAATGCTGGTTCTATATCTGAAGCCGCGGTCACACTGCACTTTTCACCCCATAGACTTTCATTCATATGGATGCGAATAAGACACACCAGAAATACAAGCTCGTGCGACAAGTTTTGCAGTTTGCTGTGTTGGGAAGCTCAAGATTGGTGAACTCTGACCTGCGAAATCACATCACGTGATTGCGTAAGACCAATAGAAAATGAAAACATGTCCTCTCTGAATAGAATTTTAAAACATGGAGCAATCACTCGCTTCATCATTATCTAATCATATTGTTTTGTCCTGCCTCTTTTCACAGCAACAGTATTTCGCGTGACCAAAGGTACTTTGCTTCTCTTGTTGCCAGAGTGTTGGGTTTCTTACGCTGAGTGCTTAATACAGACACTCATCACAGCCACCTGAAGGTGGGTAGAGTATTACACAACATATATTCTTATGTCAGTTGGCTGTTGTCCTTTTGGTGTGTTTATGCTCTTTGGTCCAGATGGGACCAGACACAGCTAACAGAAGAAGACAACACAGATGATTTTCATCTAGTAGTTCTTTGAAGTCATCTTGGTGTGTAACTAGCTTTACACTGCATTTCAGACAACTGGGGTTGGAATTATTTCTACTCCCTGCTTGAAAATAACATCTTGAAACTCCTACTGTCAAGAACATCTAACCTGTGAAGCAGAACCCAGCCTTATCAAAACACATCGTTTGAGCACTTCATATTAGGGCTACACGATATTGAAAAAAACCTGACAGTGGAATATTGTTTTTCTGTGATATATATATAATTGTTAGGTGAATACCATTTCACCAGATAGCTTGAATATCTTGGAAAGAAATTATTATTTTAGATTGATTGGAAGGTTTTTGAGAGGAGAGAAGTGTTTTTTGGGGAGTCTAACAGCATTCAGGCACAGTATTTTAATAAAATAACACTACAGTTTTCGTTGTACCGGCTTAATAATTCAATAATTTAAAGGGCAGGAAAACAGAACAAAGGAATCACATGATACAAAGGCTCATTGAACAGATGAGGAAACAAAACCTGACTATTACAATTGCCCTTTTATAACAATTATTTTGTATATTTGAGCTTGACAATAATGTTTTTTTCACATCACCTTCAGTCAAAATAAAGTTTTCATAATGCAAGTGAAGAGCGGGGTGCAGGGTTGATTGCACAAAATTATTTTTAAAGTTCAGATTATCTCAGATGATTTTATTAGAAATAAAGTTGTTGATGTCTAATTGTAAGTGACCACTAAATGATAATACCACTTTAAATTTGTTCAGAGCATTAGAGCATGTCACGTGTTTTCGGTAGTCCGGGTAACAAATAAGTTAGTCAGATTAGCAGAGCGAAGTTAGTCAGATATAGCAGAGCGAAGAGAATACCTGTTTCTGCGCAGTTCATGGAGATGAGGATTGATTTACGAAGAAAGGAGGCTTAATCCTGCTCAATTTATATCGTAGAACCCTTTGGTACAGCGGAGCGTGGTATGTGAAGTTGATTATTTAAGTCATATATGTTTGTTTGTATGTATATGTTAATCGTGAGCTCTGCTTTCATATTAGTTTCAAACTGTCTTCATATACTTTACTATTTAGTTTTCACATATTGCTCTGTACATTTTATCTTTATTTGTCATATTTTTCTGTATACGAGTAGTATTTATAGATTTTTGTTGTTTCTTTGTGTAGTTTCACAGTGCTACGCAACGAAAGTTTAATGGCTCTCGTCTTGAGCATAATAAAGAAAGAAGCACCCGTCAAAAACTCTCTGTCTCATTCATGGATGCCTAAGGGCAGCTATACTAATGGTGATTTTTAATAAAAATATCAGCAAATATAAGAACAATATTTATTAGCATTGACTTCAATGTAGACAGCATGACTGATAACAGAAAACAGAAATTAACAAATAATTTTATATACACACACACACATACACATTTGTGAATATAAAGGTACAAAAAGATATTACACATAATGCCAGAGTATATAAATGAGGAAAGTGTCTTATAAAATAAAGGTAAAATAGGTCAAACAGACAAAATAATCTGTTGTCACTTAGATTTGAGATGACATCTTTAACACCATTCTGTTAGATCACTTCAGTTTCAGTAATGGAGATCAAACTATCATGTATTCAGATCCAATGAAGAATGGTTGTAATCTTTGCTCTGTTCATTAAAGCAGTGAATCAGGATTGTTCCAAAAATCCAAAAATTGTGCCAAAATAGTGGAAATGCTAACCCAAAAATTGTAGACATTAGGATATTCTCAGACATCCCAAGTCTCCTGGAAGTCACGCATACCAACAATTTTTGCCACCTAGATATTGCCATGTAGATATTGACTATTGGGCCAAATTCTTTAAATACTTTTTAGAATTTAATTCCTGTAAATAGCACATCTTTAATCTATTTGAAACAACCAATGATTTAAAAAATAATTTTCATGGAGGAGCCAGAGAGGGCTGTACATAAAGCCAGTTGACCAGAGATTTTAACTGAAATGACTAGTAGTTTATCTTAAAAATCCAACAGTGTTTTGCCACCCTGTGACTTTTTTAGAGCATTTTAGAGTGTCCAATTGTAGTTTTTTTATTATTGCAAATAAATGTAGATGTCATCCTCTGAACATCTATGAAAGTTACACTTTTCTGCTCTGTTGCAGTTCGGTCACAAATATCTTCAAAGAAAATTGTAAAAGCTTGTCAGATTAATGGATTAATTACAGTGGTGGATTAATCGATGATTAAAATAATCTAATGCTGCAGCCTTATGTGTGAGAATTTATTCAACATTACCATTAATTTGGGGTGAAGCAAAAATATAATCAATTTGTGAATATGTTTTATGAAAGGATGAATGAAATCCTTATTGGTTGTGTTTCCTGAATGACAAGCATCAATTACCTTGAGCTCTATCATAAATAGGTGTAATTCACTAGGCTGGTGTGGGACATTCACTCCCGGACCTGAAGTCCTGCAAAATGCTATTGGTTCTTAAAGTAAGGGAATACAAGAATACATTTGGACTTTAAGGTCCAATCCCAATTCTACCCCTTATCACTTTCTCTTGAGTCATTCCAATTCTCTTTAGCTTGAAGACATAGGGCTAAAAGCCGATTAATACTTTACATGTTCGCATAGCCCTCGCCTGACGCCGACGCTGACGTGCACCTATTAATAAATTTAACTACAAGTTGCAACGACATGCAGCGCAAGCTCTGTGATTGGTCGGCTTGGTAGCTGTGACCAGTGTGGGCGGGTCCGAGAGCCGTGTGAACCCGTTGGAGCGAGTGTTTACTAGTGTTGAGTCCCGTGGAGTAGCTTTAGACAGAAACTGTTGTTTTGTGTTCACCTTATGATTTATGTTGTTGCACGTCTGATGGCTTTCACCTTTAAATGAGCAAGTTTTAGCTACTTGTACATTAAGGTGGCGTTCAGAAAAAACAAAACACTCAAGAAGAAACTCGACACAGAGAAACATAAAAACCTACGGCCAGCACTTTCAGAAGTGTTATTGCAGAGCAACACAAACAGCATGCAGAAGTATAAATGCACGGCTATGTGCAAGGCAATCACTGTGGGTCATGCCGATCAATCGACGCAGAAATATAAATCAGCCTTAAGGAAAATGGCCACATAGCCCTTGAAACTGAGATTTTCCAGAACCACACTCGAAACCAAGGGGTAAAAAAAAATCCCAGAATACCAGCTACAAAGGCAACATGGCTGCACACGCAAGTCAGTAGATGCACAAATGTACGTATTTTTTGGTAATATAACAAATTTTTATAAGAAACAAGCAAGTTTTACATTCACAACGGCATTCATGTTTTTTATTATGCTTAAAAAAAACGACTAAATAAATTTGCTAAATTTCGCTATTCAATTCAATTCAATTCATCTTTATTTGTATAGCGCTTATACAATGTAGATTGTGTCAACGCAGCTTCACATGGAAGTTTATATGGAATTGAAACAGTGTCAGTTCAGTTTTCAGTGCTTCAGTTCAGTTTAGCTCAGGTCAGTGTGGTTTAATAATCACTACTGAGAGTCCAAACACTGACGAGCAAATCCATCGATGCGCAGCTCTACAATCCATCTATCTATAATCCATAATTATAAATCCAGTATAGTAATCCCAACAACATACTTTCACATCTGTCACTCTATGATACACCAATACCCTGTCAGAATAGTGCATAGGTCTCAATCTCGATTCCTGGAGGGCCGCAGCTCTGCACAGTTTTGCTCCAATCCTAATCAAACACAGCTGACCAACTAATCAAGACTACTAGAGACTATTATGCAGGTGAGAGTTGGAGGTGGTTTAAGCTAAACTGTGCAGAGCTATGGCCCTCCAGAAATTGAGTTTGAGTCAATTGGTCTAGTGCAGGGATCCCCAAACTTGTTCCTGGAGGTCCGGTGTCCTGCAGATTTTAGCTCCAACTCTAATCAAACACACCTGAACAAGCTAATCAAGGTCTTACTAGGTATACTTGAAACACCCAGGCAGGTGTGTTGAGGCAAGTTGGAGCTAAACCCTGCAGGGGACACGGTGTAAATACACAGTACAGTTACAATCTTATTGCCACATTATATTGTTATGATAACATGATATATGCCTTCAGTGATTTCCTGAAGATAAATACCAAGAAAATAACACAACTGGAATAACTACAGCAGTCACCATCATTGATCTCATATACAGTAAGAGCTTGCGATGACATGCTAATGTGTGCAGGTGTTGTTGTGCTGTCCCATTTCTAAGGGGTAAATTTGAAGCCATTCCCCTTCACACTCTGTTTCAAGGGCCAAAAGGAAGAGGTTTAAAAATAGAATTGGGATTGGGCCTAACATGATACAGCACAAAGTAAGACCTAAGTGACACTTTAAAACTCATAGGACAAAATAAAAATGACTGGTTTATGACAAATGTATAAACCTCCAACCGGGAGCATAGTTAACAATAACAAATGAAGATGCATAATTTGCCTATTTCAGTCTTTGGTTAAACTGAACTCACACAGAAACAAGCTCTTTGAGGAGCTCCTTGACAGGGATGCAGCCTTCCCAAATCTCTAAATTACACAAAACTGCTTAAATTTAGAGAAAAAAGTTTCATGAACAGATTTTTAGTGTATCAGATCTTATGATGTAAAGTTTACAGTGCAAGAAGTTGTCTTGAGACTGTAATCTGTGAAAGAGAACAGATTCAGTTTGGTCAGGGATGTGGAGATTTAAGAGCCTTGGCTTCTTGAACAATTCTCACTCAAACCTCGTATATCAATAAGCTAAAAATGTACTTGCTCAGTCGTCCACTAGAATGAGATTAATTAATCCCATGAGGTCAAGTTGTTTGCATCTGCACTTCAATGCCTTTAAGATTCATCAATGGACAAAAACACATGAAATGTGCTTATGCCAGTTATGAAGATGGTGTGGAGTAACACACATTCTCACGTGTTCATATTGATGTTAGTACATCTGACTGTGAGTATGAAAGCCGGTGCATGTATTGTTTTTCTGTATGCAGTGTTGATAAGTGGGGCCACTGGTCTGTTTGGTCTTCAGGTGGATCTTTGGTCGAGGTTTGATTATTTTTAAGTCTGATAGTGAATGATTTCATATTCATTTGTGTGCCCACACTTGTCTTCTTGTTCTCAGATGCCATTATTATTTGAATTAAGCCATAAAATAGCTCAGATTAAAGAATAAATTAGGACTTGGGACAGAGCTCCTCTACTCCTCTGAGATGTTGAGTTTGGACTCTCACTGATAAATGTAATAGAAACTGACTTTTGACTGATCTGAGGAGAAACAGAGGTGTAAGTCTGATTCTTTATCTTCTCCATTACATGTATTTATCTAAACTCTCAATAGCATGTTGTTTTGAGTATTTTCTCCACTCATCGGGGATCTTACTCCTTCCTGTAAATCTTTCATTGTACTCTTTTTCCAGATCTTTCTGGAATCTACAGACAAACCACTTCCAGTAGGGCAGTTCAGAGAGATCAAGAGTGATGCTCCACTTTTCATAAACACCTCCTGCTCTTCTGTAATATCTCCAGGGGAACATTCCATCTGGTGTGTTAAAAATCTGATTACTTGCCACTAAATCTGTACAAATATCAGCACAGAGATTTGAAGAGTAATTTCTTCCATTAATTCCTCTCACTCTGTGGAAAGCAACACTGTGATCTCCATGATGGTTCTCTATGGTGTTTGTGCAGGTGGCTCCACAGAATGGACACTGAACCCAACAGCACTGACAGAAGTGATCAATCAGAAGCTCATCTGGCCTGAACTTATAGTCCAGCTTTACTGGAAATGTGTCTGTGTTGAATCTCCTGCTGATGTCTGACATTACAGCAGTAAGCTCTTGTCTGATCACATCTTCTAGGAGTCTGAAATCATCAACATCACGTTTGACTCCACTAATGTGTTCTTCAGAGAAGATCAGCTGATCTGAGAGCTGCTGTGTGAAACTCTTCAACCACAAACCAACATCTCCACTGTTGACTTGAACATGTTCAGTAGATTGATGTGCTGTGTTCATGATCTTCTGCTGCATGAGTTTAATGTTCTCCTTCATCTTGGGTAAAACACTGATGCTGAACTTATCACTGATGTAGCGACTGACTTCATCTCTGATGAAACTCTTGTAGTAACCTCTGGAATATTTAATGTAGTTCATGTATTTGTCAAAGTCCTCCTCTTCTGCCAGTGTCTTCAGGATGTGTTTCTCCAGATTTGATCTGTTTCCATTCAGTGATTCACAGTTTTTCATAATCTCTCCTGCTAAATCTCTGGCAGTTTTCTTGTAGACGCTTTGCTCAATGGGCTCCTTCAGTTTCTGACAGAAGATCCCAGCAAAAACAGCCGCTGATTTTGCTTGGCTTCTCTTTAGTTCATCTTCATGCTGTTGTTGAAGGAGTTTTAGTTTTAAACTTTCTAAATTCTTTTGTTGATCTTCTCTCAGTCTCTTCTCTAAATTAACTAGTTGTTCTTGTCTTTCTCTTTCTGTTCTTTCTTCCTTTTTAATTATTCCTTCTATTTCACTCTTGAGTCTCTGAATCTGTTCACCTAAATTTTTTCTCTCTTTTTCCTGATTCTGTCGTTCCTCTTCCATCATCATCTTCATTCTGTCTTTCTCTTCTTCTAGTTTCTTCATCTTTTCTTCTGTTTCTCTGACTCTGTCCATCAGGATATTCATCTGCTGTTCTTGTTTTTCTCTCTCCATCTTTCTGAACATCTTACATGAGTAGAAACTTCCTCCATTTGCCTTCACCATGTTGTCTATCTTCTCCAGTAGATCAGGCACTTGTGTTTGGTCTTCAGGCTGATTATTATTGATCACATGGAATCTGTTTCCACAAGTTTCAAGCAGTTTTCTGACCACAGATCCAGGTTTTCCCAGAAACTCTTCAATGGTTTGATTCCTTAAGAAATCTCCTCTAGTAAAGAGCACCACAGTGAACATTAGAGAGTTTGGACCAAACGTCTCCTGGATGAACTTTACAGATTTTGCCTCTTCTTTAGTGAATCTCTGTCCTAAACTGAGCACGATGATGAACACATGTGGTCCAGGCAGAATCATGGAGATGCAGTTGCTGATTTCTCTCTGGATCTCCTCTTTACTGAGTTCAGTATCAAACAGTCCTGGAGTGTCGATCACAGTGATGCGTCTGCCATTGATTTTAGATGATTCTCTCTGACTCTCTTCAGTAACAGATTCTTGAGATGTGCCTGCTGCAAATACATTTCTTCCTAAGATTGTGTTTCCAGTTGAACTTTTACCAACTCCAGTTTTTCCCAGAAGAACAATCCTCAGTTCATCATCACTCTCAGCTGAACCTGTAAAAAGGAATCAACATTAGTCAGTCTGTTGAACATGATAAAAAATGCCTCTTTTTTGCTTGTTTGTGTCTTTAGTTTGTGGCTTGATGTAGTTCATTCATTAGTTTGATGGTTTCCATGTGTGTTCTAGTTAGTCCTATTTGTTCAATTTATATATAAGCCTTGGTTTTGTGTTCATTGCTTATTTTAAAGAAAAACTCACTTATTTTTTTGTGTTTGAAACAAAATATCATCAGCATTAGATCCAGGGTGACCACTGAGAGACACTGAAGTCTCAATGTGTATTTGTTTCTTCTGATAATTAGGGTATGTTTCATAAAAAGTAAATATGTTTGTTATAATTAATGTAAAAAACATGAAGTACACAGTTCTTAGCATATAGCTTATTTAAGGTTGTTAATTGAGTAGTCATTCAGATGAAAGTACTGGTAAAATGACAGTTGGTCTGAGCTACATATTGGGGAGACAGCTCCAACTGTCTCCCCAATAAATAATATCTATTTATCTCAGTATGTAATAATTGAACAGAAAATGACTTGAAAATGTAAATCAATATTTGTTAATGTATATAGTTTATGAGAGTAACATGTGTTATGATCACCAGCAGTGTTGCTCTTGCAGGCTGCTGGAGATCACTCACATTCAACTCCACTACAGATCCCATCATGTACTTCACTCACACACCTGGCCCAGATCCCACTTGAAGGCAAACCTAAAGCTGAAGCTTGTAAAGACTTTGTGATTACCTGGACTATGTACACACCACACACACACACACACACACACACACACACACACACACACACACAC
>CAIGQZ010030420.1:99413-109712 GCA_903798205.1 Danio tinwini | reverse complement strand
CACACACACACACACACACACACACACACACACACACACACACACACACACACACACACCTGTGTGTCTTGTAAGCTGTTAGCTGTAACATTTCAGAACATCCTTTTTGTTCTAAGTTGTATATAAACTGCCTTTAGACCTTCACCTCAATTGTACCCTGATGTTACAGAAGACTCAGCCACAACATGGCTCAGCCAGGGAGCGAACACCCTCGAGGACCACATCTATAAGCTTTTGGACATTGTATGTTCATTGACTGTGTCTATCATGGACTAAATGAACCATTCAAAACTCCACTAATCCAGTTCAGTTCTCGGGGGTCTTTCAAAGAAGTGGGTTGGGGGGGGGGGGGGGGGAGCCCTGCTAGCTTCAGGGCTTGCCACTCACAAAATTGCCACCCTCAGTCCACTCCACTGCCTCCAGAGTGGCAGGCACCAGATCCTTCTGTAATCCACGAGTGGTGGGTGTCAAATCCCTTTGAAATCCCCAAATGGCTGTTGTCAGATCCATCACCTCAGTCCCACGATTGGCCAGAGCCACCACCGAAGTCCCATGAATGGCCAGAGCTGCCACTCGAGTCCCGCAAATGACTACCAGAGCCATGTGACTTCCCAGTGACTCCAGAGATGTGTGACCCTCCAGTGCCAGCGGGGTTGTCTGAATTGCCAGTGCCTCCTGACCTAGAACCTCCTGACCCGCTGGGGTTGTCTGAACCACTAGTGCTTCCTGGTCCTAAGTCTCATGACCCACTGGGGTTGTCTGAACCACCAGTGCCTCATGATCCTAAGCTTCCTAACCCAATGGGGTCACTTTACCCATGATTCTTGCCTCTTTGACTTGAAATATACTGCTTCTTAAACAACACAATGTAACTCCAAGCCAATCACAATTCTGTGAAATCAATCTGCTTACTTAGGAAGCAACTGATTGACAATCGATTTCACATGCTGTTTTACAAATGGAAAAGACAACAGGTGAAAATGATAGACAATTAGCAAGACACAAGAATATATATAACATTGATTTATGTTTTTTAGAGAGAAATTCAGAGAATTAGAAAATTTAAAAAGCCCTTATTATGGGTTTTTGAAAATGACCGTATATGCAGTGTGCAACACAGCTCTAAGTGAATAAAGACACCCAGCTGAGGTTTAAATCTGGGAAAATAAATCATGTTGGTTCTGAATCTTTAGGCTGAATGCATCGATGTCGACATGGTACATCACCAAATATGTAATACTGGTTTCAGTAAAATGTGAACATGCTTTTCCTTTCAGACACTAGCAGAGCGCAGAGATCACAGGACTGATCATGACATGAAGATGACAATCACTTACAGATGGAGATTCGGCTGTGGAGAATAAATGGTTAAAGTTAATTTTTACAACAATACCACAGTATAGCCAACCAAGTGCTGTGTTTGTTCCTGTCATTTTTCTGATGATTGATAAAATAACCTACGCTGCAGCGCGGGATTCACCGGCCATTTGCTATAAAAGGAAGGAGCAGCAGACACTATGTATTATGTATGAGACTTTGTCAGACTTTGACAGGGACTTTGTCAATAACTGTTACAGTTCATATGGACCAGTTTCTTCTTCCTCCAGATCATAACATGTAAGTGTAGTTAAAATTGTTGCCTCGTTTTGTGTAGTTTGCAAAATATGTGTTAACTGTGTGTTGTAAAAAGTTGTAATCGCTCCACGCGGCTTGTAATCACATAACTATTATAGATCAGTGCTTGTACTGTATCTCTCAGGTAAATCTGTATAGGGCTGTTCACATATTGTGTCTAAAACCATGTTGAAAACGCAACACGTGCTTCTTCCTTTACTGATTTAAATGCGTTTCTGAACTCACGATCCTCTGCCGTTTGTTATTGCTATGGCCACCATCAGATGTTCCTCACACACGCGGCGTGGTCAATTTCCAAAATAGTTCAACTTCTCCCTTTGTGTGGATTAATACTGAATGTGTGTCGTTGTTATTACTTGGGGTTAGGTTTAAGAGTAGAGGACTAGGCTGGTGTTTAACTGCATTGGGCTCTCATACTCTCTGCTACTTCATAAGCTGTGGTGGGCATTTCCCTCTGTCTCGAGCTGAACCCAGTCGACCAATTACAACAGAATGGGTCATCTGACCAATCACAGCAGATTAGCCTCACACAAAAAGTAGGGGTTTGGGAACAAATGAATTGCTGAACAAATCATAGGTAAAAATAAATGCATATTATAAGACTATGAAAGTGTCTTTTGACCTTGCATGCAGATCAGCCTATTGTTGGAGACCCCCAAAACCAAAATATGACCTTTTATAATGTAAAATAGGGGCTCTTTTAGCTTGACTGTGGGCCTAAATTTTGTTCAGTCAAACTGTTTGAGTTTTTTTATATGCAGTTCAGCAGTTTGAAAATACAATGCATGATACATTAAAAAAAATCATGTTTTAAAACCCAAATTTATTTTGAACTCAGTACCTTGTGACAGAAAGTGTGCCTCCAGTGAATGAAGTTTCTTCTTCATCTCTTCATATTCCAGATTTTTTTTCATCTGCACCTCCAGAAATGTCTCTGTGGAGTAAAAGCCTCCTCTGTTTTCTTCCAGCATCTTCTGAATGTTCTCCATCAATGTGGACACTTGTGTTTTAGGATTAAAGTAATGATGTCTTCCTCCAAAACTCTGAATGACAGCCTGTGTTTCTTCATTGAGTTCTGCTGTCTGATGCTCTGAGTTCTGCATGATGAGGATCATGATGTGTTTGTTGATTCTGGAGCTGAAGATCTTCTGGATCTCCTCCATTTCTGCTCTGTCTTCATTATTGAGTGGAGCATCAGGAATAATGAGGAGGAAAGCATGAACTCCAGGATGACAGCGAGACACACTGCGGAGAGTCTGACGCATCACTTCCTCCTCTGAGAGCCCAGTGTTGAACAGAGCTGGAAGCTCCAGCACATTGATCAGATGACCATGAAGATCCACGTCTGTCTTCACACTCTCTGATCTTCTGTGTGTGTGTTGCAGGATCAGCTCTGAGATGGAGGATTTCAGTAAGCCATTGCTCCCGCACACCAACACATTCAGCCTCTCACAGTCTGAAACTGTAGAAGAAGATTAAAAACCTTTCGTATATCTCTAGAATCATCAGATATGGTCTCACTCACGTGTCTGTGTGTCCTGTTTCTCCACTGTGAAACACTGTGTGCCTTCAGCAGAACCCAGGGATGGTTCATCATCCACTTACATAAAGACAAATGGTTTAGTTAGCATGCTACAGAAGCAAATCTGGAAAACCTTTATCCACAGCCTTCATACAGAACTGATTAGCAGACGACTATTAAATATGGGACCAACTTTAATCTACTTCAGTATATATTGAATATAAATGTTCACTGTCTCTTAAAAAGTACATATGGGGTGATAAAAATGATTATATTTTTGAATTGTTGACTGTTGACTTTATTTTTCTAGGGCAGGGGTGCTCAACCTTATTCCTGGAGATCGACCTTCCTGCAGTTTTCAGTTGCAGCCCATATCAAACACACCTGCCTGTAATTATCAAGCTCCTCAGGTTCTAATTAATTGGTTCAGGTGTGTTTGATCAGGGTAGGAGCTGAAATCTGCAGGAAGTTCGATTGCCAGGAACAGGGTTGGTCACCCGTTTTCTAGGGTCACTAACATCATTATGTGGCTTTTAATTAGACTAAATGTTTTGTTCAAATCCAAAGTAAATTTTGGATTTAAAAGAGCATTTTTTCAATAAAAGTTATTGCATTGCATTTAACGTTTTATGACTTAAACATAATTTAATTTGCCCTTTAGTGTCTTTTGTATTCCTCATACACTGAGGGTGTACTCACACTAGGCTATATGAACCATGCCTGGGCACGTTTGACCCCCATTTCCTGGTTCCTTTGACAAGTGTGAGTGCTCCATGCTGTGCTCCAGTTGGCCAGCCCTGGCCCAGTTGGAAGTGGTGTGCCAGAGCGTAGTTCAATTGGGCTCAGGCACAGTACGCTTGTAGTGTGAGTGGAAAGCGCGCTTGAGCGTGAAACTGAAGACGTGACATCACTATTAAGGGTCTGTTTGATATGGATTTATTAATCATTCTTACTTTTCAATGAACGCAAACGATCATAGTTTATGAAAGACACAAACCCCTCACTGCACGACAGCTGCAACTTCAGCAAACCTCCTAATACCTGCAGCACCAGGACTTTTATGATCATTTATGAGCATCACAGCTGATGGATCTGTTCTGCAAAATATTTGACTGTGTGTAACTGCATCCCAAACAACTAAACATAATACTAAACGATATAACTAAAGCAATGTCCACTGTGCTGAGTGAGAGCACCTCTCTTCTGTTCAGCTGAACAGTCACATCATCGATTAGGTAAGCGTGCTCTGGTTCGGAAGGTAAAGATACAGTGTGAGTGCAGGACGTCAAGGGAGAGGGGATAGGGGACAATCAGGCCCCGGAATGGTTCAAGGCAACAGTGCCTAATGTAAGTACACCCTTAGACTCATATAATGAACTTTTCATTGTTGCTAATGTTGATTAAGCTAAGTGAATGTTTAACATCGCAGATAGAAATGAAATTAAAGCATGTCCAGTAAGAGTTTTGACAGATTTATTTGGTTTGATTTTGGAGGCTTTTGTGTACGGACATATGTAAAGACTTACGTGAAGGAGGTCTGTTCCTGCTGTGTGCTCTGCTGTGAGCAGTACTGCTACTAGCAGACACTGTATAAAACATATATTCAGTTTATAAAAGACAAATAAATAGCTGTGCTATTCTGCACAGAAGCAATCAGCACTGATGGTTAAAACATAAGTGTGAGGTGAAGCTGAGAATATTGGAGGATCAGATTAGTGTTAGTCAGTGTTGTTGACTTGTGGAGATTATCCCTTTCAAAATGTTTTTCTATACAATTTACACATTTTAATTTTCAGTTAATACAAACATTGATAAGTACAATAAGTCATTCAGTATTACTCAAATATCTTTGTTTGTCCAAATTAGGGTCTTGGACTCAATTTAAGCATAAATGATGAAGGACAGAATGAAGCAGAGGGTGATGAAAGAGACAGAGTGATTAATGAATCATTCATCTAATCTGTGTGTAATTCACCTCTGTCTTTTCCCCGGAGCATGTTGATATTGTGTTTTCTATTTGATCTTCATCTTCAGTTGATCATCTTTTCTGTCTGTTCATCGTCCTGTAAAAGACTCATCAGTCCTGAGACTCTGGGAGCTGCACACCTGCTGTGAGTCAATAAACAATCACACCAATTCAGCTTCACAGCAGCACTGTTGTTTAAGGCCTTTAATCTGTAAAAAACAACTGTCCTGGATGTGTTTTATCCTGCTTATTACAAAGATATTTCCACAAAACATAAAAAATAGACACACATTGTTTTGAGCCATAATAGCCAAACGTTTTTACTGATGGTCAAGTTGATTCAAAGTTCCCAATTGAGCCTGTGTTAGTTATCGGTTGTTATGTCAGGATAACACACCTTGCACTGTCGCAACTGGCCAATCAGAATAAAAAATTCCAGACAGTCTTGTAACAAGACATGGATGATAAACATAAACCAGTTAAAAAAGAAATGTCTCTGACCAAGAGAGAGAGGTAAAATATTGAATGCATAAGCTTCAGCTGTCTTGGCATCCAAATTCAGCAACGTTGTGATTAAATAAGAGCTATTCTGCAAAGTGTCTGTAATTCACAGTATTTTACATGTTATTAAACAACGCTTTATCTTGATAGCCGATAGCCTGACTTAAGTAACACTAATGTGCACTGTATAGCTGTTATTGTGGGGTAAGACGCTGACAACAGGATGAGGATCCACATGCAGGTTTTGTTAACAGGGATGGTCAGACAAGCACAGATCAATACGGGAGCAAACAGATGTATTAGGGAAATCCAGAATCGTAGTCAGTATAGCAGGCAGAAAGTCACTAGGATGGCGGCAGACAGGGAGAAACAGAAAGACTGGGCTAGGATCAATACACGGCAAGGACAAGACAGGAAAACGCTTTGAATTGTGACTGACTAAAGACAACAAGACTCGGCCCAGAAGTGAGTGTGTGTGCTGTGTAATCAGTCCTTGACAATCGTCCGGTGGTGGGTGTGTAATCAGATGGGATGTGGAACATGTGCGTGTAAGCGAAGTGCATGAATGGATGTGTAGTCCATAAGATGGTGGAAATGTAGTCCAATAGTGAATGTGCATGATAAACCAGCGATCTGTGGGGAGAAGATCGCTGGTGATCGTGACAATAGCACACCTAAATGACCCCTCCCTTACCATAACCTCAATTATTTATTAGGCCTTTATAAGGTTTTTAAGTTTACATTTTTGTTAATGATTATTTAATGTTAATGAAAGTGTGTTAGCCTAATGAAAGTGATTATTAAATAATTTTATTAAATCAGATTATTAAATTCATACAAGTAGACCTACAGCTTTATATAATATTCATGTAATAAAATGAAAAATCACACCAAAATTTCCTCAAAAAAAGAAAAGAAAAAACTAAATGATAACTCAAGTCATCTTAGTTCTTGTAGGGATGGATTTTACTCAGTTCCCTGTAATAAAACAACTCTGGAATCTGGAGAAAAAGGCTCAGGATAGACTTTAAGATTTGTGCCCCCTCCTCCCCACTCTTCAGTTTGTGATCGCTGCCCTCATCACGAGCACAGCACAGTCTCATCACAAGCACTTCCAACCCCCCATCGCTCTTTAGTTGGCAATCGCTGTCAACCCCCCCACCACTTTTCAATTTTACAAGCACAAAGACCCCCACCACACTTTTGGTTTTATGAGCACCTACATCCTACATTTTGAGCTACGCCACTGCCTCTGGTATTGATAAATACTCAGGTGTGACTGGTAACAAGGTTTTGTTCAATATCTTTGATGCCTTTTGATTTAATCTCAAACAGATGAATCTTTAAGTCACTGGTTAATTTTAATAAAATAATCATTCATTGCTGTCATAGGGTGTTTAAAGAGAAGGACAAAATGTCTCGAGGTCGCAAGACTGTATCCAGACTGGCCTGTAGTAAAGAGCTCTCAAGCTCAACACTTTGTATAATTTAGACTTCCATCTATACTCTTAGATTTATCTTTCAGCAGTTGATGTTGTGCATTTATTTCTGTAATCAGTATGATATACTTTCATTTGTAAAATAAAGTGTTAAGTTTTGAGGCATTCTGAATACTCCTGAAATCTTTTATATCCAGTAGATTAAGTGGAGGCGTTTGCTACCTTGATCCGTGTACATGATATCCAAACTAATCACACGAGACTGTATAAAGCTGTCGGCCTTTCAGCTCTGAGACTTCGATTTCTGGCAATCGCTGATTTAGCAAGTTGAACAGAAATGATCAAATTAAGTGTGCTTTTAATACGAATGAGCAGGAGGCAACTGGACTAATTGGGTATTAGTTAACCCTGCATCCACTGACTAACTTCAGAATATCAAGATCATGTCTGTGAGAAACATGCAGAACGCTGTGAAGCATTGGGTCCCTAATGAACATATAATTGAAGAGTATGGGATCAGAGATAAATCAAAACTCTAAATTGATTCCTGAGCTACAAATGTGACCCAATCCTATTTAGAAATAAAGTCTAAATTTGATAATAAAATCTGATTAAATTCAGAGCTAAAAGCAAATATGATTATGTTCTAATTTTATGTTCTTTTTAGAAGTGCTAGAACAGGCTTACACGCATTTAACCTTCAACCATTTATTGAATTCAGTCGTCCGGCCAATAGAATGGAATCTTACATTATCTTTTAGACAACCAAACAGGTAAAGCAGACCTTCATTCCAACTGAAAAACTTGCATACATGAGCTAAGACCAGATGTGAGACTTAATCATAGCTATCGCTCACATCCATATTGATAAATCCCAATGATTGTGTTCAAATGACCGTATACCCACTTTGTGTTGCATGCCAATTTAATAAATGCAAATAAAAACAAACACAAAACCAAACACATTACTGAGATCTGCTTCTTCAGACCGTAAAGAATACATCAGGAATTATAGTTTAGGAAATCTGTGCTGAACAACATGAGCTTTGACTTTCATCTGTACATGAAGAATTTAGAAAATCTCTTAAGAACAAATGTAGACTGTTTTTGATGTGATTCTGACCAAGATGATAGTGAAACTCACAGATGTTGCTGCAGTTCATACAGTTAATCACATTTATTATTAGGTGTTTTATTGATCATGTTTTAGTAATCATTTCATTTAATAAACAAATAGAGTGTTTGTAAGTAAAAGTGATGCTGTACCTGTGTGTCGCAGTTTCTCCGTGTTCAGGGTTTGTTTTTGTTAGTGTGAGATCAGGAAGAGGTTTGCAGGTGGAGTCTTTCACATAAAACGGTAAAAACCTGTTTAGTAACATTCAGTACAGGTACAAGTTTAAGCAACACTTTTTGGAGAAAAATGAGACATTGTATGCCGAATTATTTGTTTACTTAGGATCTACCAAGCCAGGTCATTGGTCATTGATACCTCTTAAGTGGAACTGGACTCTTGATGGATTGGAAACAACACTTTTCTGAGTTATTTGCCATTTCATGTGTTAATTTTTTTTTAAAGTAAATTCCTTAGTATGAAAGATAGACTTTTAGCGTAGCAGGAAGCTGCCAGTTTGGATGTTGGTTGTTTCATTAGACAGCTGAGAGTACAAGAAACGGCCTTGGGTATAAAATAACAATAATAATAATAACAACCTTTATTTAACCAGGTAAGTCAATTGAGAACCAGTTCTCATTTACAATGACGACCTGGCCAAGAGGCAACATAAAAAGCAGTTACAGCACAAAGCAGCAAGGACACAATACAATAACAACTTCACAAAATGCAGATAATAACATATAAAACCAACGAAAAACTAAAAACAAGCACAGTGATCTTGTACTATTGACTGGATTGAACTTTTAAAATATGATATTGGAATGAAAGTACTGAGCTTTAAGGTCTGCTGCAGATGATTCCAAGCATCAGCAGCAGAAAACTGAAAAGAGTAGCGTCCGAATGAAGTGCGAACTTTGGGTATGCAAAAGGTTAATAAAACTACTAGATCGCAGATTGCGACGTGTTTCCTGATTATTAAGAAGTGACTGTAAATATAGTGGAGTATATCCAATAAGAGTTTTGTAAATGAACAGATACAATGAATTTGTCGACGTGATTGAAGAGAAGGCCAATTCAGTAAAGAATACAGCTGACAGTGATGAGTATTAAATGGTGCCCCAGTAACAAAACCAATTGCTGCATAATAGATTGATTGCACTGTGTGTGTGTGTGTGTGTGTGTGTGTGTGTGTGTGTGTGTGTGTGTGTGTGTGTGTGTGTGTGTGTGTGTGTGTGTGTGTGTGTGTGTGTTCTATTCGTTTGTGGATCAATCTTACAGGTCTGGGGTCAGCTCTGAATAGCCTACTGGCTGTCAGACTTTTGTATGCTTGACGCCTAAGTAATCATTTAAAGTAATCAATTAAGTAATCATAGGGAGATATTGTTCAGAATTGTACACACACACATAGACATTTTTTTTACTCTGTATTTTAACCAATCAGGTTAAAACATCTATATGTATGACATTTTTCAGGGAGCAATCCAGAGAAAAATATGATCCTAACTGGATTGGACTGGTCTGGACAATTTGCACATGTTGGTAAGGTTGCTGCCTCAATCTCTCGCTGCTTTTGGTGTTAAACTCTGATAGAAATATGACAGAAAAATTAAAGCATATGTTCAGTCTCCATAAAAATAATGAAATAGAAGAAAGCAGAATGCAGTAAATAGCTCAGCTATGAAGCTTTTGGGTTAACATGTAAAAAAGATTATTATCATTGCATTTGATTGTGATTGTAAAGCTAAATCTAAATATTGATTGTGTTGACTGTAAAAGCACTAACTTTGAAAATGTATGTAAACTTTGACATGTTTTAGGATGGGCTTGAGTGAAAAGAAGTGTTAAAATGTAATGAGCATGTACTGCTACCAGGTGGTTTCCCAGAGACTTGGTCAAGCGGAGTGCAACCTTAGGGCAGAGGCAGTCACTGCTGCTAATGGGTACCTAACCAAGAAGGGGGGTGTTTAATGTGAAAGATGGTGCTGAATTGGGGTAATGCTCAGTCAGCATGAAGCATTGTTAGAGGGCACCTGTTTTACAGTTACAGTAGTCTGCCTGAATAATGACTGAATAAAGAAGTTACAGTAGTCTGCCTAATTAATGACTGAATAATGAAATTACA
>CAIGQZ010030420.1:89167-99403 GCA_903798205.1 Danio tinwini | reverse complement strand
AGTCTGCCTAATTAATGACTGAATAATGAAATTACAGTAGTCTGCCTGAATAATGGCCTTGTCCATAATCAAAAATGTGATCAAATTAACAATAATGACGAGACAACCTACAGGAGTGAAGTGAGCAGGCTGGCTTCATGGTGTAAGGGCAAACAATTTCCACCTGAATGTGGAGAGGACGAAGGAGATTGTTGTAGACTTTAGGAGAGCATACACCTAGCATGCTCTACTAACCTTCAATAGTTCTGCAGTGGAAAGGATGAGCAGCACCAAGTTCCTGGGTGTGCACATCTCCGAAGACCTGTCTTGGAACCACAACATTGCATCACTTGCCAGAAAAGCCCAGCAACTCCTGTACTTCTTTTGCAAACTGAGGAGAGCAAGAGGTGCCGGCTGCTAGCTCTCTGCAACTCTCATATGGTTGCCCACTGAAGCTAACTGCCTGGTCAGTAGCTGGATGGGAGACCACATGGGAAAGCAAGATTGCTGCCGGAAGTGGTGTTAGTGAGACCAGCAGGGGGCGCTCAACCTGTGGTCTGTGGGGTCCTATCACCCCAGTATATTGATGAGGACTCTATACTGCTCAGTGAGTGTTGTCTTTCGGATTAGACGTTAAACCGAGGTCCTTAAAAATCCCAGGATGTCCTTCAAAAAAGAGTAGGGGTTTAACCCGGTGCCCTGGCCAAATCTGCCTACTGGCCTCTGTCCATCATGGCCTCCTAACCATCCCCATACCATAACTGGCTTCATCACTCTGTCTCATCTCCACCAATCGGCTGGTGTGTGGTGTGTAGTCTGGCGCAATATGGTTGACGTCGCATCATTCAGGTGGATGCTGCACACTGGTGAAGGCTGAGGAGCATCCCCCAAAAACGTAAAGCGCTTTGAGTGTCTAGAAAAGCTCTATATAAATATAAGGTATTATTATTATTATTATTATTATTATTAAGAGCCCTACCTTCCATCATGCACACCTTCTAAAGTTTTGCCATCGAGAGCATCCTGACCTGCTGCATCACCGTGTGGTACGGAGCCTATACAGCATCATGTCGGAAGACTTTGCAGCGCATTGTGAGAACAGCTGAAGGAATCATGACTGTCTCCCTCACCACCCTCTCAGACATCTATCGCTCCCACCTTATCCGGAAAACCATCAGGATAGCAGATGACCCATCCCACCCATCTCACAGCTACTTCAGCCTGCTGCTCCGGGCCAGAACCAGCTAGCAGGTTCAAGGACAGTTTCCTCAACCATGCAGTCAGGAGACTCAACTCCCTGGGGTGGGAGGAGGGGGGTGGTTGTCGCGGACGAAATTGAAAAGTGGGGGCTGGAATGCGAGGCGTTGGATGGCCGAGGGGTTGTCACGGACGAACGTAGAGAGGCTTTGGGAGTCACGGAAGAAAGTGAAAGTGAATAGTGGATGGGGAAGGAGGGCGGTTGAGGAGGGGGATCAGTAAAATGAGGTGCCGGATCAGATTTCAGCGGTGCCGGATCCGGATCCGCCGTGTTCCGGCACAAATTAAGCCCTGGTTCAACTCCTAAAAAGTGGGAACAAAAGAAATGGATTTACAATCCATCTTCTTGCAGGATAATGAATTGGAAATAGTAGTTCTGTATAAACTAGTGTACCTTTCTTGGTGTTTAGATAAGTTATATCTAGATCTAGTCTCTGCGAGGTGACTGAGGGTCTGGCACAATGTCAGAAGTGCAATAACAATGCTTTATTCATTTAGCCCAGCTTTCAGGAAATAAATATTTGCTTTGTTACTTTAGTACAATCAGCTCATTGTAACCAAGACTGAGAGGAGTGCTTGCACAATTTCTGTTAGTTTCTGTTAGTGAGGAATGTGTTGCAACATTACAATTAAGTCATTGTTTGAATGAAAAGTTATGTTGTTAGTGGACTTGACTGACATGGAGTTCAGCAGGGTGGTAAATTAACATGGTAATTGTGCTGATCTGGACTTTTGTGGAGCTAAAAAGTTTAATGTATGTTAATGCAAAAATGTTTCCTTATGCCAAATTGAAGTTACAAAACATTATTGAGGGTTATGTTGATTGATGTTTTTGAAACAGGTGAAGACAACAGATGTTTTTGCAGGTTATGAGTATCCAAATCCTGTGTGGTTTAGGTCGAGTAGGTCCCATTTTGTGTCTGATCAGAGGAACTTTTAGCCTCAGCCTGGATGTTTGGTTTTAGAGTCGGAGCTATGTTTACAGATGTGACTGAATCAGTGGAAGAGTTTGTGAAAGACGCTTGGAGTAAGTTTGTAGTTACATCAGAGGATGTAGCCATGAAAGTTAAATAAAGTATGTGTTGTATGCTTTTGGAGGACTTGTAGAGATTGTGCTTATATGTTTTTAAATCTGATTGCAGGAGAAGCACCTACTGATGCTGGCAAACCATCTTTGAAGCTGGATGGCTAGATGACCGACCACATCAACCCCTGATGTAAGTAGAAGTTGGGAGAGCCCTGATCATGGGGACCGGCATGTCCATGAAAGGGTGAAGAGACGATTGTGACCTGTAAAGGGAGCATGCATCACCACTCCCACTTTTCTGTAGTGGCCTTACTTTTGTTGAACAGAAGTATTGAACGTCACATTGGTCAAGGTGGGGGACAAAGAACAAGGATTATCTGATGGAGCACATATCTTTTCTTATGTCTTTATGATTATTAATAAAGCAAAATTTCATGGACCTAGATTATATGATGACAGAGTAAAACTGAAATAATGTGTGTCATTGTTTTTTTTCTGTATGCCAAATTATTTGGTTGCTCAGGATCTACCAAGACAGGTCATAGGTCATGGAGACCTGGTTAGGGGAACTGGACTCTTGATGCATTTGAAAATTGTTTCCTGAGTTATTTGCCATTTCACGTGTTAATTCTTTATAAGTAAATTCCTTTGTACGCAAGACGGACTTTCAGTGTAGTAGCAAGCTGCCAGTTTGGATGTTGATTGCTCTAGTTTTGATAAGACGGCTAAGAGTACAAGAAATATGGATTTGAGTACAAGAGTATGAAATAGGTTGTACTTTGTGTGTGGGTTTATATTAGTTTGTGGATCATTCTTACAGGTCTGGGGTCAGCTCTGAATAGCCTAGTAGCGGTCAAACTTTGTATGCTTGACCTCTAAGTAATCATTGGAAGATATTGTTCAGAATTGTATGCACACATTCACACACATGGAATCTTTCTAAGTCTATCTGTGTTTTAACTGCTTAGGTTATGTTAGAGTATAATTGTTTTTGTTTTTTTAAGATTGTAAGCAGAACAGCCTACGATCTCTTTGCGAGTGTTGAAGCTGGCTTCTGCTTTATGAAAATGCAACTATCCTTAGTAAACTTTCTTTTATTTAATCTCTGACTCCGGCTCTTCTTCATCTGACAGACTGCTCATTTATGTCTAATAGACATCTAATAGACATCTAAACGTAGACAGCTTGGCTAAAACAAGGATAAACTTGGGCTGTCAGTGAAAATCTAATAGACGTCTAAGAATTGCCCAAAACTAGACTAGTCTTCACATGTAAATAAATAAAAATAAATGACTACCCATTTAAAGTCTGTCTAATGTCTATTTGATAGACTTATTTTTAGGCTATTTTTAGATGTCTGTTAGATTTTCACTGACAGCCCAAGTTTAGCTTTGTTTTAGCCAAGCTGTCTAGCTGTCTATGTTTATAGTGAGCAGTTGTTTTAATGCTATTGGATCAAATCATGTCTCATTTTACCCAGAATGTGTTGCTTAAACTTTTACTTGTCAGACCAGAAAAACATTATTTTTTTCCTGAAAGACTCCACCTGCAAATCTCTTCCTGCTCTCATACTGGCAAAAACAAACCACTGAACACAGTGAGAGTTCGACAAAAGGTACAGTATTCAATTTCCTAACAAATATACTCTTTTATTTACATTTGCAAGAGATTTTCTAAATTCTTCATGTAGAGATGAAAGTCAAAGCTCATGTTGTTCAGCACAGATTTGCTAAACTGTCATTAATGTATTCTTTACTGTCTGAAGAAGCAGATCTCAGGTCATTTAGTTTTGTGTCATTCAGCAGAGCTTATTGTCATCATGAGTGTGTGAGAAAGTCAGAGATATGTAAATAACTAAATATCCAGATGCACAGTTGAATGCAGAAGAACAAAAGCTTTAAATGTTTTAGTTCTAGCTGCTTTTCCAACAGTGAACTGCTGAATCAGTGTGTTTGTTCATTGAATGTCAGTGAATCTGAATCTGTGTGTTTTTTTTCATTGACTGTTGTTCATCCTGGACTGATTATTCTTTTACAGGACGATGAACAGACAGAAAAGATAACCAACTCAATATCAGAGAAAACACAATATCATCATGTCCGGGAGCGAAGACAGAGGTGAATTACACACAGATTAGTGAATCATTAAATCTCTCTGTAAAAAGTATAGTTCACCTAAAACATGGACGTTCTGCCATCATTTACTCACCCTTTGACTTGTTCCAAACTATTTTTTAGCACAAAAGAATATATTTTATATTGACTTTAATCTGAAATGCAGAAGTGCGCTCGTTTTTGCAATTGTTTTAGAACTTCTAAATTAGTTGCCTATGGGGGAAATGACTAGGAATAATAAATGAAAGAAAATGGTCAAACTACCTGGTCTACAAACAAGTCTGTTCATGACTATACAGACAAAGAAGAATAGTATAAGAAAACATCAAGCAGCATAATGAGCTCTTTTTAACGTCTAAAAAGGATGGATGTGAATGAGACTGAACGTCTTGAGCGAAAAGATTCAAATGGCCAAGGCGCCTCATATATGAAGTATAAGGTCAATAATGTTGGAAACTTGTGACCACTGACATCTATAGTAGGAAAATAAATAACTATGTCAATGGTTAGATGTTTCCACCATTCTTCAAATGTAGATGTGGATAGATTAGCCTGCAAAGTACACATTAGTAAAGAAAAAGGGTACAAACTTCATACCTTTTATATTTCAAGACTAATGTAGATTCTCTTTTACAGGTTCAGCTGAGAGTGAAGATGAACTGAGGATTGTTCTTCTGGGAAAAACTGGAGTTGGTAAAAGTTCAACAGGAAACACAATCTTAGGAAAAGATGCATTTAAAGCAGGAATATCTGAAGAATCTGTTACTAAAGAGACTCAGAGAGAATCATGTCAAATCAATGACAGACGCATCACTGTGATCGACACTCCAGGACTGTTTGATACTGAACTCACTAATAAGGAGATCCAGAGAGAAATCAGCAACTGCATCTCCATGATTCTGCCTGGACCACATGTGTTCATCATTGTGCTCAATTTAGGACAGAGATTCACTAAAGAGGAAAAAACATCAGTGAAATTCATCCAGAAGACATTTGGTGAACACTCTCTGATGTTCACTGTGGTGCTCTTCACCAGAGGAGACTTCCTGAAGGACAAAACCCTTGAAGAGTGTTTGGGAAAACCTGGATCTGTGGTCAGAAAACTGCTTGAAACTTGTGGAAACAGATACCATGTGTTCAACAATAATCAGCCTGAAGAGCGAACACAAGTGTCTGATCTACTGGAGAAGATAGACAACATGGTGAAAGCAAACGGAGGAAGTTTCTACTCATGTAAGATGATCAGAAAGATGGAGAAAGAAAAACAAGAACAGCAGATGAAGATCCTGATGGACAGAGTTAGAGAAATAGAAGAAAAGATGAAGAAACTAGAAGAAGAGAAAGACAAAATGAAGATGGTGATGGAGGAAGAACTGAATCAGGAGGAAGAGATTAAGAGAGGAGAAGAACTGAAAAGACTAGAAAAAGAAAAGCAGATTTCAGATGAACAGATTCAGAAACTCAAGAGTGAAATGGAGAGAATAATCAAAGAAGAAAAGAGAAAAAAGAAGAAATGAAGAAAAGCTATTCATGAGATTGGAGAAACAGATCTTCAAAAGAGAACTGAAGGAGACTAGTGGAACAGTAGAAAAATCCATGTCAGAATCCGAGTAAGACAGATTAATATACACTGCTAAATAAAGGGAACACTAAAATAACACATCCTAGATCTGACCGAATAAATATATTCTTATTAAATATTTTGATCTTTACATAGTTGAACGTGCTGACAACAAAATTACACAAAAATAATCAATGGAAATCAAATTCACTAACAGATGGAGGTCTGGATGTGGAGTCACACTCAAAATTAAAGTGGAAAAACACAGTACAGGTTGATCCAACTGTGATGTAAAGTTTTAGCCCTCTAAAACCAACGGGAGCGTCCCCGCTCCGGTTTGTGTGTCTCTGTTTAAAAGCCAATAAAATTCGAAAGCATATGGGTAGAGCAATATTTTTTTGCATATAAAATCAGAGACGATCTACTTTCAGATCAAGCCCAAAACAATCTCCTAATGCAATGTTTTCACTCTTTAATGAGTTTCCACAAATAGCCTAAAATGTTTACAAAAAAAAAAACACATTAATACATTACACGCATTTGCATATGTGTTTTATAAAGGTTCTTAGTGGTTGCTATGCATATGACGTAATCACCTCATGTGCACTGTGAACCTATCAGGTTTGTCTCCTGTGGTGATGTCACACAGCGCGCTGTTTGATATACGTAATATGTGCTCATCTATGTATGTGTGTGTGCTCTTCTCATCGCGGTTTTTCTTCATCTGTATCGGAACATCATAATTTTTTTCACACACACGCACACAACACACTCATACACATTTACACATACAGGCACAATCATACACTGGCATGAAGTTATGTCCGCACAACAAAAAATACACAAAGGAAAACTCCACAAGGAATTCTCCGACTCATCATCTACTCCAGATTCTATTACCAGTAAAGACGAAGCTGACTTTTGTAAAGGATTAGATTCATTCCAAGATATGTTAGTATATTCTTTATGAATGCTTTGCATTTGAGTATTATGTTTATAAAAAAATGCTTTGCTTTGAGTGTGAATATAAACAAAAAACAGAAAAGAACCCGATTGTATGACGCGCTATTTACTCTTGTCGTTTCACTTTTATGCCTAAAACATCAAACTGCTGAAACGTGCTTCTCATTTTACTCACCTTGATGTCGTTTTGAACACTGAAGCCCTCAGAACCCTCACCCCTCATCTGTGGTAGTTTCTAGAGGGCGTGTTATTTTTGTTGATCAATCAAACTGTTGTCTACACTGTTTATAAAAATAAGTGTATCTCACAAATGAATTGAGGTAATTAGTCCAAATCAGTTGTAAATAGTTTCAAAGTGTTTTATGCATGTTTTTTTACATTGACAAGTTTGAGGTTGACATTTGTGTTGTTTCTGTATATAGTAAAAACTAAAATAAAAACGAAACTTTTTTGTGGTTTATTGCACTTATATGCTATTTAACTACTTAATATGGATTTATGACAAACAAACTTCAAGTTGAGGATGTAAGGATTTTATTGATGTATGGCATTTGAAAATGAATGACAGAACAGCATGTAAAAATACTAACATATACCTTGGCGGAATTGTTCTATGGCAGGTCTTAAAGGGTTAAAACAAGTCAAACGAGGCTCATTAGTGTGTGTGTGGCCTCCACATGCCTGTATGAGCTCCAATCAATGTCAGTCCATAGCATCAGTGCCTTTGTCTTGCAGGAACTGCTGAAACACTCCAGCCACATGAGGTCTAGCATTGTCTTGCATTAGGAGGAACCCTGGGCCAACTGCACCGGCATATGGTCTCACAAAGGGGCTGTTTGCCCTCCAAATAAATGCCACTCCAAAACGGATCATGCTGGAGGATGTTGCAAGCAATAGAACTTTCTCCACAGTGTCTCCAGACTCTGTCAAGTCTGTCACATGTGCTCAGTGTGACCCTGCTTTTATCTGTGTAGAGCACAGAGTGCCAGTGGCGAATTTGCCAATCTTGGTGTTCTCTGGCAAATGCCAAACGTCCTGCACAGTGTTGGGCTATAAGCACAACTCCCACCTGTGGACGTCGGGCCCTCATACCACCCTCCCTCATACCACCCTCCCTCATACCACCCTGTTTCTTACTGTTTGAGCAGACACATGCACATTTGTGGCCTGCTTGAGGTCATTTTGCTGGGCTCTGGCAGTGCTCCTCCTGTTCCTTCTTGCACAAAGGTGAAGGTAACGGTTCTGCTGCTGGGTTGTTGCCCTCCTACGGCCTCCTCCACATCTCCTGATGTACTTATCTGTCTCCTGGTAGCGCCTCCATGCTCTGGACACGACGCTGACAGACACAGCAAACCTTCTTGCCACAGCTCGCATTGATGTGACATTCTGGATGAGCTGCACTACCTGAGTCACTTGTGTGGGTTGTAGACTCCGTCTTACACTACCACTAGAGTGAAAGCACCGCCAGTATTCAAAAGTGACCAAAACATCAGCTAGAATGCATAGGAACTGAGAAGTGGTCTGTGGTTACCACCTGCAGAACCACTGCTTTATTTGGGAGTCTTGCTAATTGCCTATAATTTTCACCTTTTGCTTATTTCATTTGCACAGTAGCATGTGAAATTGATTGTCAATCAGTGTTGCTTCCTAAGTGGGCAGATTGATTGACTTGGAGTTACATTGTGTTGTTAAAGTGTTCCCTCTATTTTTTGAGCAGTGTATAATAATTCAGTGGAAAACATTATATGAAACCAAAATTAAGGAACTTCAGGAAAACAAATATATAAAAATATAGAGGAAATTAAATAAGATTCTTTAGCAGTGAGACCTGAAGAAAATTATTGATTCTACACTCTTTACAAAAAAAGCAAAGGACTTGCCTTAAAAGAACGATTAAATACAATGAAGGAAGAGTTTTGGTAGCAAAGTTTAAAGGAGATCATCACAGTAACTCCTTTCATCATAAACATAATGAAAGATGTGAGAAAGATCCTCAGTGATGCTTATAGCACTGTTTCTGTAGATCACCGGAGGGAGAGCAGGGGTATTTTTACTGTACAGAGTTATCAAGACTATGTAAGTTTGACTAAATCTAGAATTAATATTTCTATATCAATTTACTTAACCTTTAAAAACTGTCAGAGTAAGGGATAGAACCCGAGTCTCCGGTGTGAGAAGTTGCTCTTGTACCCACTGAGCCAAATAGGCATTGAAGAACCCAAACCACAGAAAGGAACTTTCTTCTAAGGAAAAAATTATTAATTGCAAAAACAAAAACTTAAATAGAAGATAAAGCTAGAGCAGACCAAAAACAGACTATAACCAAAATAGTGGTATTTCCTTGGGATGGAGGGAGCCCCGTGACGAAATCCATAGAAATGTGTGACCAGGGTCTGTGAGGTATGGAAAGTTGATGCAGGAAACCTTGAGGTGAACAGTGGTAACTTTTACTCTGGTTGCAAGTATGACATGTATTGATGTACAAAGTTACATCTTTTTTAATGGTAGGCCACCAAAACTGTCTCTGCAAAAACTCAAGAGCCCTGGATGACACGTAAGCTGGGATGAATGTCCCCACTGGAGAACCTTGGAGCGAGCGGCTTTGGGGACATTCAGGCAGCCAGTAGGACCTCAGCCTGGGTCAGGGTCTTTGGTTCAAGCTTTCCTAACAAGACCCTCTGAGCTCCACCTGATGGAGGCAATTATCTTTGAACTGGGAACAATAGGTTTATTGCGGTCTTCTTGAGGGGATTTTACATATACTCGGGACAATGCATTTGGTTTCAGATTTTTTGAACCCGGACGGTAGGTAAGGGTGAAATGAAACCGGTTGAAGAACAGGGACCATCGGGCTTGGCGGGGATTGAGTCACTTAGCCTGTTGAACATACTCAAGATTTTTGTGGTCTGTCAGTACTTGGAATAGGTGTTTCGATACCTCCAGCCAGTGTCTCCATTCCTCAAGCGCTAGCTTTACTGCCAGTAGTTCCCGATCACCCACGTGATAGTTTCTCTCGGTTGGGGTGAGACGGTGCGAGAGAAAAGCACAAGGGTGAAGATTATGGTTGAAGGACGGATGATCCCTGCTGCGAGGGATTCCTCAATATAGTTATCAGAATCAGTTTTATTGCCAAGTGTGCTTCACACACACACAAGGAATTTGTTTTGGCAACAGAAGCTTTCAGTGTACATAAAGTGATGAGTGACAACACAAAATTAAATACAAGAAAGAAAAGGCAATAAACATTAAACAGAGATGCAGTTAGTCAAAAAGATCTGGATGTTGAGTTGTATGTACAGATATGTTGTAAATATACAGGTTATAAGGTGCTGTGT
>CAIGQZ010030420.1:3660-54167 GCA_903798205.1 Danio tinwini | reverse complement strand
TGATCACTTCTGTCAGTGCTGTTGGGTTCAGTGTCCGTTCTGTGGAGCCACCTGCACAAACACCATGGAAAACCATGATGGAGATCACAGTGTTCAGTTTCATCGTAGTATTGGACTGTATGGGGTACATTACAGAGATGCATCAAACTTGTCAACCCATACCTGCACATCAGCATTAGCAAACAGCAATCTGTATTTCTATCTCATTGACTCTGATGAAAAAATTCTTTGGAGAGATTACAGAAGAGCAGGAGGAGTTTATGCACACTGGAGCATCACTCCTGATCTCTCTGATCTGCCCTACTGGAAGTGGTTTGTGTGCAGATTTAAGAACAATCTGGAAATATACTATAGTAAAACATTTGAGGGGAGTGGTGAGATACTCGATAAATGGGGAAAATACTTAAAGAGGGATGCTACTGAGAGTTTGGATGAATACATGTAATTAATTAAGTTAAATGTTTCTTACAGGTCTTGAATTCATAGTAGGTATGAAATAGAGCGAGGTGGTAGAACCAAAATTCTATTTCACGGTTTAAAGGGTTAATTTTAAGGTGTAATTTTAAGGCTTGGTTGTGTTTATAACATTTAATAATTTGTCGAAAATCAGGGTATTTTCTCATATATCTTTGATTATATACAGCTACTCAGCTAACATGAAAACGACACGAAAACATATTTCCTAGTTCCTCTGAAAGGCCCGCCCTCAAGAGGCTCTGATTGGTCAGCAAGTATAATGTGCTGTGATCAGCTCCACATCACCAGGGAAAGCATCAAGCCCCTTCAAGCACGCGCTTTTGAGCCGCGTAAACACTGCCAGTCAGAGTAGCTGTTAGCCATATCAGTTTGTGCCTGAATCAGACAGAAAATGATGCAGAGGAGAACCTCACGCCCGCTCTTTAAAATAAAATCTGACAAGTGTCTTTCACATATATTCAAAATAAGCATGTGTAAGTAATATGAAACGTTCACATATCTTTTGCGAGTTCGTTATTTGAGATGTAGAATGCAGGAAAAGCGGCTGCATAGAGAGACACTGCAGCACTGCTGAAGATTGTGGCTGTTTACAGCGGTTTGATGGATAAATATGGATTTGTAGCTAAATTGTTAGCGGTGCCAAACAGCATTTCCAGTTGTTTGCATCCTTGTTTACGTCCTCACTGCAACATACCGTTAATGCTAGACACAGCACTTCATAATATTTCAGCATGCTTTCACTTTCGTATTAGACATGAAATGCACATGCAGGTAGGAATGACATCTCGTCATTCTCTCTTCATATAGCTGTATATATGGCTATTACACAATCATAATACACAGTGATATAGCCTGGGTTGTTAGTTTGTTGGATTGTTTTGTTTTCTCACTACAATCGATCCGCTCAATTGAGCAGAGACCACCACATTCAGGTGATCTTGGACCAATTGATTTGGCGCGGATCCGAGCACGATTGTGGATTCACCTATGCTAAACGAACCGCGCTAATGGGGGAAACAAGACAGATTCCGAAACAAAGGTCTATGTGTGAAAGCGCCCTAAGATTGTATTTGCCTGATCGGGCCAGTAACCATTCTGTACACTGACCCGAGCGTATTGTCGAGCCCTGCAAAAGAATGCATTTTTGACAAATTAATAGTATCAATTAAATGGTTTAAAATTATTATTATTATTATCATTAATAATATTTCTGTTATGGAACTCGTGCGCGGCGAATGTGACGTCATCACTGTGTTTGTGGAGGTCTGCTTTTGGTGCACGCGTCACGATTTCGGCTGGCGGAGTGCACAGAATTTTTTGAGACTCGAGCGAATATGAATCACTTTGACTTTTGTCTAAAACAGGTAGGCCTGTACAGACATCTTTATGATCCGTCCATGCGTGATCATAGAGATAACCAGATGAACAGTAATTCTTGGCTAGAAATTGCAACAGCAGTGGGAAAGGAGGAAAGTTTTTGTAAAAGTTTACAAAATTTTGAGGGATAAATTGAGAAAACCAAAAAGAGTGGCCATGGCAAAAGTGGAGACACAGGTGGTTTTAATATTACAGAATATGTTTTTCTACTGTTCATTGGTTTAACACAGATGAATATATGATAATTTAGAATTTTTTCCACAATCTTTATACAGATTCTTTGACACAACCCTAGGTGTCTCATTTTAAACTCCTGACCATCCTTGGAGATGTCTTTCTCAGGTGGTTTTGTTATTTTCGGCTTTCTGCCAGCTTACTAAGATCACCAAAGATGTCACTGGTCTATGTCAGCAACTGTTTTGACACCAGAGCATAGATGCAAAAGAACTAAGTGTTTACATACATTGTCATGATAGCATAATAAGTTAATAATATGTTACTCTCCTGAATACCTTTTACATGTATAACGTATAATCAGTCATCTCATAGCAGGCTCCTGTGCAGGTTTCTCATCTTACACACAGACATACCAAAAAGTGTTTTTACCACAGGCTGGCATGTTTGTTGCAAACGCCCCATACTTTTTAAGAAGAGAAAATGAACTGCTTTACACTTAGAAAATACTTCACACTGAGAATAAAATCATTTTCAATCTGAGCTCTGGTTAATGAGGTCAGGAGAGGGGGCACCTGATGGGTAACTGAGACAGTTGAGCAACTTGCTTCCTTGCAGATCTGCTGTTCAGACTAGAAAGTTTATTGTTTTACTGCATGGCATCTGTTTTTTGTGAATTCCTTGGAAAAGAGAAAAGGCCAGAGTGTCCATCTTAAGTTTTCAGCTCCTGATAAAATCAGAAGATCAAGATATCCATTTATCTTACAAACATAATCAGTTATATTATTTAATGTTTGAAAGTGAATCAAGTTATGTGATTTGATCAGATTCTCAACTTTAATGAGAACATAAGGAGTTAAATTATTGACTAATTTATGGTGATTTTTTCAAGCAAGAAAGCTGGAAACCTGTAGCCATTGGCATCCATAGTATTTGTTTTTTCCTACTATGAAAGTTAATGGTACAGGTTTTCACATTTCTTGATAAAAAGCAAAATATATCATTTTGTGTTCAACAGAATAAAAAATCTCAAAAGTTTGAAAACACTTGAGAGAGAGTAGATTGTGAGTACATCTTCAATTCTGGGTGAACTACCCCTTTAAGTGAATACCATTTATGAGAAGCTAGTGAATAACCTGATTAACTGACTTAAAGTTTTGTTATTTAAGAATTGTTGGTCTTTGAATTTAAGCTACAAAATAGTTTTTATCTAAAACGTACATAATTCACTATTCGAAGCCTTATACCTCAAACCATTTTATCTTTACTAACATTTAGTGTTTGTGTGAGATATAAAAAGTATCAAATATATATATATATATTAAGTAAATTCTGTTTGAGTGATGCTTCAGACTGCAAAAACTCCCCCTGCTTGTCTGTACTCTCTCCAGAGGATCCTGTAACAGTGGCCCTACCCTAAACCCAGAATGGAGATTTTGTAAATTGTTTTAAACTGTGAAAGTTCCTGAGAGACATTCACAGTTCTCCGTTCACTAAATACAGGCTCTTTATTCACTTTGCAGAAGACTGAAGCTTCTTGCACTGCTATTTGTCATCTCCAGAAATCATCAATATTACAAATTTGAACTTTAGCCCAGATAGCTATAAGCCACTGACTACAACTACACTAAAGAATACATAAACAAAATACACAATAAATATACACAAATTCACCAAATGGGTACGTTTTGTATTATTTATATTTTCTTCACTGAAATATCACCACCAACATGTCGCTCACAACCGAAATTGAAAACAAAACAAACAAAAAACTGTTTTATGAAAATATTACGATGAATTTATAGCACACACAAAAAAATTATCCACAGAAAAATAATATTCAGTATCTAATACATGAACGAAAACCCAGGGAGCGTTTCATCAGTATACAAAAAACAAACTCCACACTGTAAAAAACGCAGGGTTCCACACAATTCATTCATATTGTCCCAACACAAATCGATTAAGATAACTTAACACTTTTAACAAACTTATGTGGATTGAACATAAAAAAATGATGGCTTTCTGGCCATACAAAGGTAAACAACATGTAAAGAAAAAGTTCATTTTCAGTGTTCCTCAATGAACAACAACCACACTGGAGGCACTGCGAGGATATGGGTGCTAACCATATATACACCATATGTGCATTCAATGAGTGAGAGCGGTATGGATAAGGTCAACAGCTGAAAACACATCACTTTGGCAGTCAACCTGTCTACAATGCTGGTATGCTAGCGTTTTGTTTTCCTTTTTTGTCAGCCTGTGTCTAGGTAGAGCAACGTCACTCAGTTCCCTTTGTTGTGGAAACCGCACATAGTCTCGGGCAACTGTTAAACCCACCACTCTCAGCCAAACGTCTCTCCAAACGCTCCTAACAGCAGTCACTCTTAGCTGGACTCAGTCACCGCTGGCACACTTGAGCAGCCACTTTGTGGCGTTTACAAATCGTCGCTTGCAACCAGAACCAACTCATTCGACCACTCTCTGTTTGTGGTGCTCTTCCCCGTACCGTTCTCCTCACTTCCACTTTCCGCTTTTTTTCCCCTACTTTTTTTAATCCATCCTGCCCTTATTTGACCTTTCATAATTTTCCTCAGTTCAGGCAACATGAGCTTCTGATTGATTGAAAACAGTTCTTTTGCATCTATGCTCTGGTGTCAAAACAGTTGCTGACATAGACCAGTGATATCTCTGATGATCTTAGTAAGATCACAGAGAGCCAAAAAATAACAGAACCACCTGGAAAAGACATCTCCAAGGATGGTCAGGAGTTTAAAATGAGACACCTAGGGGTATGTCATATGATCTGTAAAAAGATTGTGGAAAACACAGGGACTTTAGGAACTGTCCAGGAGAGACTTTAAATGCTCTGAGGTCTGCCCTACACTTTCTCGACTTTATTATGGAGAATAAAGTCTGTTTTTCTGGTATCCAAAAACCTCCAGTCTGATAGTGCCTCATTGATGAAAAGGTCGGCAACTACGACAAGCTCACGCACACTTTACACAGAATTTTCATCCTCTTCATATGGTTAATCTAATGATTCTATGTTTAACTTGTCTTGTTTTGTATACTTTTAAATGTCTCTGTGTGATTGGTAAATGGTCTCTATTTTGCAGTAGTCATTTGTATTATGAGAATGATTGTCTGTTGATTTGAGTTTGATAAAGGTCTGTCCTACTGAAGTGTGAAATTGTCTTTTAATTTTAAACATTTTACTCCACGTGATGATTAGTTTTTAGGGTAACATATGACCAGACGGAGGTCTTGGTGAAGCTTTTATTATTTTGAATTTATGGTTGTTCTGATTTAGGAAAATGTGCGAAAATGTCATCGGGATCTTGTAGCCAAGATACCCCGCTGTAGTGTGTGAGTCTCTGAGCTTTCCATCAAGACTTATATACTGCGACATACAGTACTTCTCTGGTCAGGTCTGTATCTCTGACTCTTCAGTTTATCTTTGAGCAATGGATGTTGTATATTTCAGTATCATTTCTGAATTGGATTTCAGAATGTTTAATTACATAATTGACAAATACAATTACCTGACAAATAAAATGTTATATTTAATTTATTTTGAATTCTACTGAAATCATTATGACTAGTAAATGGTGAGGACACTTTTGTTGAGCTTTGGTGTCTTATGGCCAGTGTGGATCAAACTAGAGGATAATGAGTGAATGAAGCAGTGATCACTTCATCGTAGGCCTTTTGATTACAGACCACTTTTGATCTGGCAAGTTGCATGGTAAAAGACTGCGTAGACTACTTTTTCTGTCACAGAGCAAGCAGTAGGCGATTGACTTAAAAGGTGCCAGCTGCTTGCAAACCTCTGACTAAGAATCAAGCTAGTGAGCCCAAGTGCTGCAGACATGTGAATTGGCCATGCACGCATGGACTCAATACGATAACTGGTCTGCAATAAAAGAGTAACTGTATAGTGTATCTGAAGTAATCAAATATCCAAATGTATTAACTTTTGATGAATGTGATCCATTACTAATTAGAAACACAGTCTAAATTTAATGTTTACTTAAAAGCTAGAAACAAATAAGTGAAGTTTATGTATAAACTAGTTTCGAGAGGATCACATGCTTATGATTGTTTTCAGCTGTCCTGCATTAACCCATGATCGATTATCCAATCAGACGACTCCTAACTTACTATAAATAACCAGAGTTTTCTTATCTCAATATCTTCGTCTTGAAGAA
Source organism: Danio tinwini (assembly GCA_903798205.1). NCBI lineage: Eukaryota > Metazoa > Chordata > Actinopteri > Cypriniformes > Danionidae > Danio > Danio tinwini. The sequence goes on along the minus strand of CAIGQZ010030420.1, from coordinate 47,925 downwards.
CGCCCTGCTCTGCGCCAGCTGCTACTGCATCTCCAACAACAATTTCATCAACAACTTCAACAACATCAAAGCCTAAACTTTCAAGACGTCTGCGATCCAAGCTACTGCAATTAAACCGAACCCTCACCGCTCTCCTAACAGTTCACTGGTGGTAACCTACATAGCACGCACCAAAGGGAAGCCTTGCCAAAAAATAACCACTCATCAACAAAAACTAAACATTTTATAAATGTTTAAAGACAAGGCTAATGCAAATAGAACAAGTTTTACAAAATAACTTGCCTCCCAAACATCCCGCCTGTCCACAGATCCATCATCCTAAGTAATTCAACTGCAAGGATGCAGGCAACCCAATTCGCAAAACATTAGTCCACAGCATATTCCACGTCAATAAACATGCATTAAATGCACTGTTATCCTCCAAACCACTCGTTGGAGTCCATTCAGTAGCGTCTCCAGTCATAACAACAGTGATTTTAGCCAAAATGGCTGCCAGCCATTTGATTGACACTTCTTTGAGCCAATAGCTGAAAGGTGAAGCATCACCATCCAATGAGCTCTAAAACTCGAGATGGTCCCGCTCTCTCTTTTGACAGATTAAGAATGGACTCTGAATTTGTGAATGAACTGAGCTAGATATGCCTGGGATTTTAATCACATTATGACTCCAAATCTAATGTTATTTATTCATGGATTTAAGTAAAGCCCAACTAACATTCACACAAAGTGGTGACTTTAAGTTCAGGGCTTACGTTAGCAGTTGATTTAAAAAAAAATAAAAAATAATAAAAAATAAAAAAAAAACTCACATCCAATAGCCACTTAACTTCTGAAAGCTTATTACCCAGCTATTGAAAAACATTAAACACATCGCACAGAAGTCCAATCATAATCGGCCAGTGACTCATGTCTAGGGCCAGATGGAATCTGTAGACGTTTTTTGCTATTTCTGCTGAGAATTTTGGCAAAAATCTGCGGATTTCTGCGGAATTATTTTAGGAGTATCATAACTAAAACCTTAAAATGTAAAATTAAAAATAATATCTTTTTAACTTTTATGTAATGTTAAAAATGCAAATCCAATTAGATTAACAGTAAATAGTTAACTGTAAGTAAATAAACAGAATTAATGATGGGCTAAAAATCTGCGAAAAATCTGCGGAATTCTGCACGAGCAGATTCCGTGTGGGCCTACTCATGTCTTAATGCACCATGTCATATTAGTTTTTAATGGCGTTTTGACTTTGGGAGTCTTTGGCTACTTTTTAGGTGAGCACTATTTTCAGGAGTGTTTTTTAACAGATCATACAAAGGGCTGGCTATGCGAGAGAAATCTTTAATATACTGCCTATAGTAGCTAAGTAAACCAAGAATACTCCTCAGCTCACCAACATTCTTTGGTTGTTTATCTTTTAAGGATCTGACAGCTTTGGTGTCAGCCGGATCAACTTTATTTCCTTCTGCTGAGACTATTCTGCCCAGGTAGCGAACTTCAGCTTTAAAAAACTCACACTTACTTGACTTAAGCTTTATGCCATATTCCCTGAGTCTCTGCAGCACTTTCCTGACATCTTGAACATGATTGTCAAATGTCCTACTAAACACCAAGGTGTCATCGAGGTATGGAAGGCAGATTTCATCTTGCAAGCCTTCTAAGCACTCTTCCATACATCGCTGGAAGGCTGCTGGCGCGTTCATCAACCCGAAGGGAATACGCACCCATTCATATAGGCCCCAGGGTGTCACAAAGGCTGTTAGATGTTTGCTTTCTTTGCACATGAACCCCTGGTGGTAAGCTTTCCCCTGGTCTAATGAAGAAAACCACAAATTACCACCAAGGCTGTCCATAATATCTTGCACCCTTGGAATTGGTTGTCTGTCTGGATAAGGCTTTTTGTTTAGTTCTCTATAATCGATACATAAATGGAGACTACCATCTTTCTTTCTCACACACACCATCGTCGAAGAGTAAGAGGATTTGAATTTTTCAATCCAACCCTGTGCTATTAGGGGACAGACATATACGTGCGACTAACTGGCTCCTGATCTTTCAGTAATATACTCAGATTCAAGTTTTGGACACATCCAATGTCATCATCAGATTTAGAAAAAGAATGACACTCTTCTCTTAACATGTGCTGTACCACTTGTTTCTGGGCTTGACTCAGATGACTGACATTCACTGGTGGGTCCCACACATCCTCATTAATGTTCTCACGACATTGATCCATTGCCTGAACGTGGTGTACCTCAGCAGTGGTAGAACTAGCTGGCACCTCGAACAATCTAGCAGGGAATACACTCTTTACAAGCTGCACGGTACCAATTGGACCCTCTAAGAATTCGAGCCCTGGCTGCATGTACACTCTGCATGAGACCTGCACAGTACTATGTTTTGGGACATTAATATGCCCTTTTGCTGTCTTTACTGTGTATTCACATGAGCTTTCTGCACTAACAAGTCTGATAAATGTTTGGACTTTGCCCCTCTTTAGACTGGGAAATGCAGCTTTCACAGTGCTCTTGAGCATTTTGTCACTCACAGAATTTGGTGTGGCTTGTTCAATAGAGTTCAGTATTTGTTTGATCACATTGAAACCTATGATAGGATGCGAAAAATTTTCGCCCCTTGCCACGAGTATGGGAATTACAAGTTCAGCATGGTGAGGTGTCTGTGATGCTAAACTGAAATTCACTTCAACATATCCAATGTAGGGTATATCAATACCATTGGGCGCAACAAGGTTCAAGGTATTTAAGGAATCAAGAATGTCAGAAACATCTCTCAATGGGACTTCTGGTAAGTGCTCTAATTTCCAGGATTCATCAATGATGCATACCTGAGAGCCAGTGTCCCACAGTGCTTGAATTCTGTGGCCATGCAGGTAACATTGAACAATACACTGCCTCCCATCTAGTGATGTCACGGCAGAATGCTGGTTAGTGTGGGGACTGCAGGGGGCAGCGATACTCAGATTCAGGTTGGAATTTAACATTAATTCTGGGGAGTTGGTACAGGTCTGCTTGTGTTCAGCCAAATGCTGAGTTTGGCATGTCTGACAGCAATCCATTACATCCTTGCATTATGAACATTGCATCATTTGTTTTGCTGATTTTCCGCAGGCGGTACAATGCTGGGACTGATGAATGAATCTGGTTACTCCCTGTCCCGTGGAAGTAACCGCTCTCCATTTAAAGGGCTCTCTCTCAAGAGCTTAATGCCACGAATTCTGCATCCTGCTTGGAAGGGCTCGCCACATCTGAAACAATGCGTGCAATGATCCTCTGTCCTTTGTTGTTGACAATTAAAGCACTTTCTTTGTTGTGAGCGAGCAGGAGGTATATAGTACTGCCGCGCCACATAATGGGGCTGATACTGAGTATTTGCTCTCATTTGGTTGGTGCCTGCTGATTGCCAGTATGGCGACATTTGACACTGACCTGTTTCCCTTTCAGGGTCTCTCTGCTTAGACACAGGACATTGCTGTGGGGCAAAAGCTGGGGGCTGTAATGATTCCCTAATTTGGGCTATTTCAGCACTAAGAGTCTTGAGTGAGGCGACATCAGATCTCAGTTCTTTTAGCTCAGTTAGAACATTGGAATTTGATTTTGGTCCATTTTGTACTGTACTGTACTTTTTATCAGTAGTTTCTCCGCTAGACTGGACTGCATGGACCACTGTTGCGTGCTGTACACTAGATCTCTTTTGTCACTTTAGAGTCTCATCTGTGGTTTGTGTGTCAAGAAGAAATGGCTGCATGTCAACTTTAATGCTGTCACTTTGGAAACCGGTGAGTACTGTATGTAAGAACATGCTTTGAACTAACGCCGGATCATATTTGAGACCTGATTCTGATTCTTGTTCATATTAGATTTTTATTAGGTTTCATTTTAACCTCCTTTTCAAATTAGTTCATGCATCGTTTAATAATTTGTTTATCATTATTGAATGTTTAAAAATGTTCACGTTCATTTTTTTGTAAGTGTATTGCAATGATACTATTACTAATTTATTATACAAGTAATATAATTTACCTCTATAACCATGTTAAACCCCCCTCTGTATTTTTACTTTTGCTATAACTCTGTGCAGGATGAGTGTGAAGAAAGTGTCAATGCCCAGTCCACTGCAGCAGAGGGGCTTCTTGACTACCTCTGTCCCCACTGCTCTCTGGTTTAGCAAAAGTGGCTTGTGGAAAGATCTCAGCTTATGCAAGAAAATGTAGATATGCTGATATTATTCAGAAAAAAACAGTTGTTCGGGTAGAAACAGGTTTATACTTGTATAGCGTCACTGACTCCACCCACACATGCAGATCCTTCCTGATCTACCAATAGCTACAAGGAGAGAAATATAATGACCAAAACCTCAACATAAAGCTATCACATTTACAAATAAATATTTACTGTATTTAATAAAATAAAATACAAGGCAAAAACTAAAACATTAGTTCATTTTAATAGTGAATTACTGTAACTGAGTTGCAGTAACATTAGTTTCACTTTTATTTTAATTTTAAATTAGTTTAGTTTTAGTAAAAAAAATGTTGTCTGATGTATTTAGTTTATTATTTGTTGTTAAACATGTTGGAGAAGAAACATGATTCAGAATTACTACACAATTTCAGTATTTAGACAAAAGTTTCACATCTTGTTCACTACAAAACAAAATTTACTTACTAGCAACTGCAGTAGCTACACTTCTTTCAAGCTAAAAATTCATTTGACATTATAGTTTAATTTTATGAAGCATAAACTGTATAAAATATTATATTTCTAAATGATGTATTTTAAAATTTAAAATTATTATGAAGTATTCTTGGATTACTTATTTCTACTTTAGCCTGTCTTAATGAAATGTTTAAGTACTCAAAATACAAGGATTGTACTTCAAAATCATACAACATTCATTCAATTTGTTTAACTCCTTTGAAGTATTAGCTCTTAATGTTATGCTACCAGATATTATGCAAAAACCTACGATATCTCTTGCTATAATCACCATATATAGACCCCCAGGACCCTATGTCAATTTTCTAAAAGAGTTTTCTGATTTTATTTCTGACTTACTAGTTAAAACTGATAAAATACTAATTGTAGGAGACTTCAACATCCATGTAGATGACTCCAATGATACACTAGGGCTCGCCTTTATGGATCTACTACATTCACTTGGGATAAAACAAAATGCGGTTGGTCCAACCCATCGCTTAAAGCATACATTAGATCTTATATTGTCTTACGGAATTGAGGTCTTTGATGTAGACATTATACCACAAAGTGATGATATTACAGACCACTACCTCTTGCTATATAAGCTGCGTTCACCTGAAATTATCAGATCTGCACCAATATACCGCCCTGGTAGGACTATCGTTCCATCCACTAAGGATGAATTCATAAGTAACTTACCTGATCTTTCTTTATTTCAAAATACACCCGCAAACGTAAATGACCTTGATGTAGTAACCAGCAGTATGGATGCCATCTTTACTAGCACACTAAATACGGTGGCACCCATTAAATTAAAAAAGGCTAGAGAGAACAAAACTACACCATGGTACTACAGTCATACTCGCGCTCTCAAAACAGCAACCCGTGCCCTGGAACGTAAATGGAAAAAAACAAACTTTTTAAAAGGTTTTTAGAATTGCGTACAAAGACAGTATGTCCAGCTATAGGAGGGCTCTTAAATCTGCCAGAGCTGAGCACCTCCGCAAACTGATTGAAAATAATCATAACAATCCTAGATTTTTATTTAGCACCATTGCTAAATTAACAAATAATCAGTCATCCTTGGAACAAAATGTCCCACCGCATATTAGTAGTGATGACTTCATGAATTTTTTCAGTGATAAAATAGAAGACTTTAGACAGAAAATAGAAGATGTTAAACTTTCTGCACCACCTTATACTCCAGATCCAGTAAACATTCCACTGAATCAAAATAACCTACAATGCTTCAAAATCATAGAACAGGAAGAGCTAGATAAAGTTATAAATAGTTCCAAACCAGCTACATGTATGTTAGATCCAATTCCAACAAAATTACTGAAAGATTTGCTACCTGTTATAGGAGAACCTCTCCTTAACGTTATCAACTCTTCTTTAGCTTTAGGCCATGTTCCAAATCCTTACAAGCTAGCTGTTATTAAACCTATTATTAAGAAACCACAACTGGACCCCAGCAACTGAGCTAATTATAGGCCTATTTCAAATCTTCCGTTTATGTCTAAAATACTTGAAAAAGTGGTTTCTACCCAATTATGCTCCTTTCTGCAGATGAACAATATTTTTGAAGTGTTTCAGTCAGGTTTCAGGCCTCATCACAGCACAGAAACCGCATTAGTGAAAATAACCAACTATTTACTCTTAGCTGCTGACCAAGGGTGCATCTCACTATTAGTTCTACTAGATCTTAGCGCCGCTTTTGACACCATTGATCACAATATTCTCATAGACCGCTTATATTCTACAGGTGTCCAAGAACAGGCTCTTCAATGGTTTAGGTCATACTTAGCTGATCGTTACCAGTTTGTGAATATTAATGGACAACTTTCACAAGTAAGACTGGTAAAGTACGGGGTCCCTCAAGGATCAGTTTTAGGCCCTTTGCTGTTTACAATATACATGCTTCCCCTGGGGGACATTATTAGAAAACATGGGATCAGTTTTCACTGCTATGCAGATGATACTCAATTATACATTTCAATTAAACCTGATGAGATGTCTGAACTGTCTAAGCTAACTGAGTGTATTAAAGATGTTAAAGACTGGATGACCAATTTTCCGCCTCTTAAACTCAGATAAAACAGAATTATTACTTATTGGGCCTAAATCCTGTACACAACAGATCTCACAACTCGACCTGCAATTAGAGGGATACAAAGTTAGCGTTAGCTCTACTATAAAAGATCTGGGTGTCATATTAGACAGCAATTTAACCTTTGAAAATCATATATTCCATGTCACAAAAGCTGCCTTTTTTCATCTAAGAAATATTGCTAAATTGCGAAGTATGCTATCCATCTCAGATGCAGAAAAGCTAGTTCATGCTTTCATGACTTCTAGGCTGGATTACTGTTATGCTCTGTTTGCTGGTTGCCCAGCATCCTCTATTAACAAACTTCAGCTAGTACAAAATGCAGCTGCCAGAGTTCTTACCAGGTCTAGAAAATATGACCACATCACCCCAATTTTATCCTCTTTACACTGGCTGCCTGTTAAGTTTCGTATTGAATTTAAAATATTGCTTCTTACCTATAAAGCCTTAAATAGTCTAGCTCCTGTTTATTTAACCAACCTCTTGTCTCGCTACAATCCAACCCGCTCTTTAAGATCTCAAAACTCAGGGCTTCTTGTAGTACCTAGAATAGCTAAATCGAGTAAAGGAGGTCGAGCCTTCTCATTTATGGCCCCTAAACTCTGGAATAGCTTTCCTGATAATGTCCGAGGCTCAGACACACTCTCACTCTTCAACACTAGATTAAAGACCTATCTTTTTAGCAAAGCATACACTTAGTGCATTACATAGCGGTATGACGCATGATGTGCCCAACACAAGATTTTGCTTCTTGTTTATATACACTATGAACAGCAGCTACGCTAATTATTCTCCTTATTCTGTATTTCCACCTGGGGGTACTCATCTCGAGACCCTCAGACTATGCAGTGCCACTGATGCGATCCAAGACCAGCGACGAGACGATCCCAAGGTTTCCGGACCAGGCCGTATCCTGAGCTGCTGCTGTAGTGGTCATGATGGAGAGCATAAGACTGATTCCTGTGATGCTCCAAGGACAGACGTGTCTTCGCGGAGGTCCAGCTACTGCGCCTAGACTGCAGCTCTGCACAAGACGTTTGGCCATAGGAGAAATGGTCGTGCCCAACTGAGCCTGGTTTCTCTCCAGGTTTTTTAAATTCTTCACTTTCGCCAATTGGTGAAGTTTTTTCCTCGCCGCTGTCGCCACTGGCTTACATGGTTAAGGATCTGTAGAGCTGCGCATCGATGGAATTGCTCCTCAGTGTTTGGACTCTCAGTAGTGATTATTAAACCACACTGAACTGAGCTAAACTGAACTGAACTTAAACACTGAAAACTGAACTGACACTGTTTAAATTCACTATAAACTTCCATGTGAAGCTGCTTTGACACAATCTACATTGTATAAGCGCTATACAAATAAAGATGAATTGAATTGAAATGAATTGAATTTTTGAGATATTACATTAGCTATATAGACATGTTCAAGCTTATAGAGTCAAGAAAGCTTTGGACCAACCTCTTTTAGAATAAAATATTAAATAACTATATTGTATGAAATGTCTGTATTGTTAATTTATGTAGCTGTGCTTTCATAAAGTAAAAAAGAAAATGCAATGTATCTTAAGTAAAAAAAAAATATTTTATTTTTATTTATCATCTAAGAAAAAAAAATGCAAAAGGTACAAAATCTTTTCAAGTCAACTGTTTCCTCAGCCACTCAAACCCCTCCACCACGATAAGTTGGCAGTTCTTGGAGGAGACCGAGTTATCCTAAGAGCTATGTTGTTGGGGGCTTATGCCCTTGGTAGGGTCTCGCAAGACAAAAAGCTCTTAGGTGGCAGCTCAGACAAAGTGCGGCTCAAAAACCCCTTATGAGTACAACAATAGCAAGGATCGTGATGGCCCCCAATATGGCGCAGCTGGGGCCCCACCCTGGAGCCAGGCCTAGGGCTCATATGCCGGAACCCGGCATGGCTTAGACCAAAGGAGCGACATTGAACCATCCTCCTGCAGGCCCATCACCTGCAGGGGGAGCCGTAAGGGGCTGGTGCATTGTGGAATGGGTGGTGGTCAAATGTTAGGACCACGGCAACCTGATCGTCGGGCACAGAAACTAGCTCTTGGGACATGGAATGTCACCTCACTAGGAGGGAAGGAGCCCAAGCTTGTGTAGGAGGTGGAACAGTATCGACTAGAGATAGTTGGGGTCGCCTGCACGCACAGTTGGGCCTCTGGAACTCAACTTCTTGAGAAGGGCTAAACTTTCTTCTACTCTAGAGTTGTCCACTGTGAGAGGCAGCAGGCTGGTGTGAGCTTGCTTATAACTCCCCAGCTTAGCCGCCATGTGTTGGAGTTTTCCCTGGTGAACAAGAGGGTGGCCTCCCTGCACCTTCGGGTCAGGGATAGGTCTCTCAATGTGATTTGTGCCTACGGGCCAAACACCAGTGCAGAGTACCCAGCCTTCTTGGAGTCCTTGGGATGGGTGCTGGAAGGTGCTCAGACTGAGGACTCTGTTGTTCTACTGGGGGACTTCAATGCCCAAGTGGGTAATGACAATGATACCTGGAGTGGCGTGATTGGGAGGAATGGCTTCCTTGATCTGAATCTGTGAGGTGTTCTGTATTGGACTTCTGTGCTAATCACAGTTTGTCCATAACAAACACCATGTTCGAGCATAAGGGTGTCCATCAGTGCACATGGCATCAGGACACCCTAGGGTGGAGGTCAATGATCAACTTCGTGGTTGTATCATCTGATTTCCTACCTTATGTCCTGGACACTCAGGGCAAAGCTGTCATCTGATCACCAGGTCATGAGTTGGATCCGCTGGCAGGGGGGAAAGCTGGACAGACCTGGCAAGCCCAAACAAATTGTGAGGGTCCTTTCTGTTAATGTCAGGAAGAGGACTGGGAGAGAGAACGGTCAACAGCAGTACAAATGATATGTGGCGTATGTGGAGGAAGACAAAACTAGTAGTCCATTATAACATCTATAAAGACAGTGATCATGCTTTTAATGTGGAACTAAACACTGCTAGGCAGACTTTCTTTTCAAACCTCATATACAGCAACCTAAGTAACACCCACACTCTCTTTGCAATGGTAAAGACCAACCGCCCCTCCTGATTTCATGGCAATTGATGGTAAAATCTTAGAAGAGGTCGTGCAAATTATAAAAAACATCAACCTGCAGTCTTGTCACTCCCCACATCATTCTTCAAAACAGTGATTTAACTTAGAAATGGATCTTCTAAAAGTGGTAAATGGTTCACTTTTTACAAGGATTTTTCAGAACTTGCTTTAAACTGCAGTTGTTAAACCCCTCTTGAAAAAGAGCAACCTGGATAACACACTATTGAGCAATTACAGACCAATCTCAAATCTCCCTTTCATTGGCAAAATTGAAAAAGTTGTTTTAACCAGGCTAACAAGTTCTTAAGCTTCAAGGGGTGTTTAGACAATTTTCAATCTGGTTTCAGACCACATCATAGAACAGAGAGCGCTCTAATAAAGATAATCAATGATATCCGCCTAAATCGATCACAGCATACTTTAGAATAGCCTTTAAATGGTTCAGATCTTATCTTGAAGGGAGAGGTTACTATGTCAGTATAGGTGACCATAGGTCGAGGTGGACACCCATGACATGTGGAGTCCCACAAGGCTCAATTCTGGCACCTCTCCTGTTCAACCTTTATATGCTCCCTCTGAGCCAAATAATAAGAAAGAACCAAATCTCCTACCACAGCTCTGCTGATGACACTCAGATCTACTTAGCCATACTGCCTAATGATTACAGCCCTGTTGACACTCTCTGCCAATGCATGGATGAAATTACCGGTTGGATGTGCCAACCCTTTCTTTAGTTAAAAAAAGAGAAAACTGAAGTCTTTCATTTGGGAACAGAGATGAGGTTTGCAAGGTGAATGCGTACCTTGGCTCTAAGTGTCAAACAACCAAAAATGAGCGGTGCTTCCGACTGAGCCTAGCCCAGTTAGATGAACTGTTGTTTGGTGTTGGCAGGAGGATTTTTCCCCGGGACACCAGCAACAGGTGCTACGTCAAAATCATGCCCCTACAAGAGAAAGCTCCTGATTGGTTAACGTGGTGCAAATGTCCGCTGAAGTTCAGATTTTCTAATTCAAGCAACACACCTGTCCTCAGGTCTTTACACTGGCCCCCAGTTACATTCAGAATAGATTTTAAAGCATTATTACTTGTCTATAAATCACTAAATAGGATCTCAATATATTACAGATATGCTCACTTAATACAAGCCTAACAGATCACTCAAATCTTTAAGATCATGTGAACTAGAAATTCCAAAAGTTCAGTCAAAGGAAGGTGAATCTGCCTTCAGCTACTAACAGTGCCCCTACTGCAGGAATCAGCTTCCAGAAATAATCAGATGTGCTCCAACATTAGGCACATTCAAATTAACACTGAAAACACATCTGTTTAGCTGTGCCTTTACTGAATGAGCACTGTGCTACGTCCGACAGATCACACTATTATGTCTTTCTTTTTCATTCTTTTTTAACCTGTTTTAACATATTATATTCTGTTTTTATCGGGGGGGGGGGGTCATTTGTTTTTATGTCTCTTTTATTCCTGTTTATGTAAAGCACTTTGTATTGCCACTGTGTATGAAATGTGGTATATAAATAAATTTGCCTTGCCTATATGCAAACACTATATGAATACTACATGCAGAAATTCTATGAACACTATATGCAGACACTTGTTACGCTTCGGGAATTTTGCGTGTCTCTCTCTTTTGCTCTCTCTCTCCTTCTCTCTTGCGCACACGCGCACCTGTTCTGTCTGTCTCTTTCAGTTTCACAGGTTCAACCCCCTTCGGATTGTTATTGGCTGTATGTTTAGTCAATCATCATTATCTTCAGTGATGTGGTGGATTCTGTGGCCAATCTGAGTGATCGCCAGGTTTTTAAAAAGATGACAAGTGGGACGCCAGACAGAGGTTTTTGCGTCCCTGTTTTGTTCTTTGCTTTAATCTGCCTCACGTTATTTCTGTTGTTTTTGGTACTTAATATTGGTTTGCCAAAGATGTTATTGCCATCTTGTTTGTTTTTATAATTTTATTTTTTTATACTTTCTTTGAGATTATTCCCTGATATTCTTTGTTTTCCCCAGGGGCATTTGGAGAGGTAGAGGTCATGTGAACTACATCCTTACATCACCTAGCGAACCTGTGTATAGACACACCAGTTTTAGGAGTGAGTGCTGGCTTTGTATTTTTCTGTTAGGTTTAGAGTACTAAGTTAAGAGTAGGTAAGTTAAGGCACGTAAACACCAAAGACTTGCTTTTGATTATTTTGTTTTCAGTTAGGTAAGTTAGTTAGTAGAGTTAGTTTGATTTTTGGTTATATTATTTTCTTTTCTTTCAGCGCCACTTTTGTCCTCTTTCCCTGTGGGGTTTATTGTTATTGGATTTTTTTGTTATTATAAATTGTATATAATTTACATTTTGTATAATTTGTTGTTATCTATATTCTTATTCTTTATTATTAACAGCCATCAGTGAGGACCATCAAAGTGTGGCCAGCGGGGGTAGACTCCACACTCCAGGACAGGTTTCAACACACAGACTGGAGTATGTTTGCTTCCCAGGCCACATGTGGCTCTCACACAGACATTAACAGCTACACTTCCTCTGTTCTGGAATACATCAACACCACCATTGACAGTGTTACAACCCAGAAACAGATCACCACATACCCAAATCAAAAGCCATGGATGAACAAGGAGGTGTGCCTCCTGCTGAAGGCACGCAACACTGCCTTCAGATCAGGGGATGCACAGGCCTACAGCACTTCCAGGGCTAATCTGAAGAGGGGCATCAAAAAGGCCAAGCACTGTTACAAGCTAAAGCTAGAGGAGCACTTTTCCAACTCTGATCCTCGGCGCATGTGGCAGGGCATACAGGCCATCAGCAACTACAAACCCAGCCATTCCACACCCACAGCCACAAATGTCTCCTTCCTGAACGAGCTTAATGACTTTTATGCCCGCTTTGAAAGAGACAATAATGAACCCTACATCAGGATCACTTCCTCAACCGACCACTCACCCATTACACTCACCTCCTCAGAAGTCTACACCGGACTGAGTCGGATCAATGTGCGTAAGGCTGCTGGACCAGACGGTATTCCTGGGCGTGTCCTCAAAGCATGTGCAGAACAGCTCGCTGGGGTATTCACAGACATTTTCAACCTGTCCCTTAACCTAGCAGCTGTGCCAACATGCTTTAAAACCACCTCTATTGTGCCAGTGCCGAAACACTCCAGCCCAACATGCCTGAATGACTACCGCCCGGTAGCACTCACACCCATCATCATGAAGTGCTTCGAGCGGTTGGTCCTGGCACATCTGAAAGACTCTCTGCCATCCACACTGGACCCACATCAGTTTGCCTACCGTGGCAACAGGAGCACAGAAGATGCAGTCTCCATAGCGCTGCACTCTGTACTCACACACCTGGACAATAAAAACACTTATGCACGAATGCTGTTTGTTGACTTCAGCTCAGCATTCAACACTGTCATACCCTCTAAGTTAATGATCAAACTTAGAGACCTGGATATAGACATGTCATTCTGTAACTGGGTTATGGACTTTCTGACTAACAGACCTCAGAATGTTAGATCAGACCACATCTGCTCCACCACCGTCACACTCAACACTGGTGTACCACAGGGCTGTGTGCTGAGCCCCTTCCTCTACTCCTTTTTCACCATCGACTGTAGGCCTGTGAACAGATCCAACGCCATCATCAAATTTGCAGATGACACCACAGTGATTGGTCTAATCAGCAACAATGATGAGACTGCCTACAGGGAGGAGATACAGCATCTGGCCACGTGGTGAACCAACAATAATCTGCTCCTTAACACCGACAAGACCAAGGAGGTCATTGTGGACTTCAGGAAGGGACGAACAGGCTCACATGATCCCATCCACATCAATGGGATGGCCGTCGAGCCTGTCTCATCCTTCAAGTTCCTGGGGACCCACATCTCCAAGGAACTTTCCTGGACCACCAACACCTCCAGCCTGGTCAAGAAGGCTCACCAGCGCCTATTTTTCTTAAGGCAACTTAAAAAGAACCAGCTGTCATCAGCCGTCTTGGTGAACTTCTACCGCTGCACAATAGAAAGCATCCTGACGAACTGTGTCACAGTCTGGTATGGAAGCTGCCCTGTTGCGGAGCGTAAGGCACTGCAGCGGGTCGTGAAAACTGCCCAACGCATCACAGGGACCACACTGCCAGCCATAGAGGACATCCAGAGGAAACACTGTCTGCGCCGAGCATGCAGTATTCTTAAAGATTCCTCTCACCCTGCTCACAGACTGTTTTCTCTCCTGCCTTCTGGCAGGCGCTTCAGGCTCCCCCGGACAAAAACCAGCAGACTAAAGAACAGCTTCTTCCCCAGAGCTGTCTCCCTCTTGAACTCTGCTCCCTACTGACTTTTTGCCCCCCTAATAAACACCCCACTCTCCTCATAACTCAGACTCCTCATAATCACTGCACTACTTAACATTTGCACATTTAAAAATTGCACATATTCATTGCACTGATTCATTCATTTATTTGAACTGTACATACCTACTGCACATGTACATTTGTAAATTATGTTTATCTATCTGCACACTACTGATTATTAATAGCAACCTGTACATTTATCCATCTATTGTAAATCTGTTCATAGCTAACACAACCTGTATATAATGTTCATAGTACATCCATTTGTAAATATCACCATAGTTTTTCTATAGCTGCACTTTATAACTTATACCTGTATCCTGCACTTGCTGCTATTGCACTCCTGGTTAGACCTAAACTTCGTCCTAAATATTCTATGAAATTCACTGTTGGCGCTATGATGTGTCAAAATTTGTCCCCATGTTATGTCAATGGGATTTTGGGGGTGGGGGGCCAAAAAATCCCCCACTCCTTATAAAAGTCATAGCACACCATTCCCAATAAGACCGGACGATTTGACGCCACTTTCAAGGGTCTGGGGCAAAAACTGCGGGACTAGTTACGCGCCGAAATTTTGTGTGGAAGAAAAAAACAATAATCATAAGAAAAGTGAACAGTAAGAATGGACTTTGCCTATGGCAAACCCACTAACTATAACTCCAACAACAATTTCAATAACAATTTAACAACATCAAAGCCTAAACTCTCAAGACGCCGGCGATCCAAGCCATTGGAATGAAGCCGAACTCTCACTGCTCTCCTAGCGGTGCACCAGCGGTAACGTACATAGCACGCTCCAAAGAGAAGCCTTGCCACAAATAACCACTCTCCAACAAAGACTAAACATTTTATAAATTTTTGAAAGACGAGACTAGAATAATCTGCACGAACAGAATGATTTCTACCAAGAAACTCACCTCTCAAGCCTCCCGCCTGTCCACAGATCCATATCATTCTAATAGCATGAAGTAATTCGACTGCAAGGGTTCAGGCAATCCAATCTGCAAAACATTAGTCCACAACATATTCATACGTCGATAAACATCCATTAAATGCACCGTTTTCATCCAAACTACTCGCTGGAGTGCGTCCAGTAGTGTCTCCAGTCATAACAATAGTGATTTTAGTCAACAAAAAGGCTGCCAGCTTTTTGCACTTTTGATTGACACTCCTTTAAGCCAATAGCTGAAAAGTGAAACATCACTATTCAATGAGCTCTAAAAAACTTGAGATTGTCCCGCCCTCTCTCTTGACAGGTTAAGAATGGACTCTGACTTTGTAAATGAACTGGGCCAGATATGCATGTGATTTTAATCAAATTAAGTTTCCAAACCTAATGTTATTTATTCATGGATTAAAGTAAAGCCCATAACTAACATTCACACTAAGTGGTGACATCGTTTAAGTTCAGGGTTTGATGTTGACAGTTGATGTATTTAATAAATAAATAAAAATATATAATAAATAAATAAATAAATAATAATAATAAAATAAAAAACTCTGATATCCGGCTACATTGTGCTTGGTGCTCTGTAGTGCCGACCAGACGGTAACAGTTCGAACAGGTAGTGTGCTGGGTAAGAGCCCTTTTACTCACTCTAGAGTACAGTTCTTGAAGCGTATGAAGGGTAGTGCGAGTGACTCGTTCAGCAGTCCAGACTATTCGCTAGAGTTGGGGTCGAGTCCACCTTTGTCGAGTCCAAGTCAGGACCAAGTCCTTAACCAGTAGAGTACAAGTCCGAGTCCAAAAGGGGTCGAGTCGGACTTGAGTCAGAGTCCTTAACATCCAGGTCGAGTCTGGCCAAGTCCAGACAATTATAAAACTCATTCATTAATGATCTTTTGACTTAGTCCCCTAATTATCAGGGATCACCACAGCGGAATAAACCGCCAACTAGTCCAGCATATGTTTTACGCAGCGGATGCCCTTCCAGCCGCAACCCATTCACTCTCATTCACACACACACACACTCATACACTATGTCCATTTTAGTTAATTCAATTCCCCTAGAGCGCATGTGTTTGGACTGTGAGGAAACCGGAGCACCTGTAGGAAACCCACGCCAACACGGGGAGAACATGCAAACTCCACACAGAAACACTTCTGGCCCAGTCGGGACTCAAACCAGTGACCTTCTTGTTGTGAGGCAAGAGTGCTAAGCCCTGAGCCATGGTGCCACCTAATTAAAAAAAAAATTAAAATAATAATACAATTGTAATAATAATAAATCAAATAAAAAAATTCAATTAACAAATTAATTTATTTAATATTTTAAACTTTTGATACATTTTTACAAAATGCCTTGAAATGTTTTTGTTAGCTTGCTTTAAATGAAAATGAAAATAGTAGGATATATGTAGAACTTTTATTATTTTACAAGACTCACACGTTTGACATTTTTCTCAAGCCACTTTCTCACATTTCTTCTGTTTAAATTACGCTTACATTACCAAGGCAACAATGCATTTTTATCAACATTAATTCCAGAGAACTCTGTTATCAGCCCCAGTGTGGAAAATGAAACCATATTCATGCCGACTGACCCAGATCTGCACAGAACATAAAGGTTCAGCAGAGACCATTCAGCTTCATCTTGCCTTAACAGGAAATTAACAGTCAGAAGAAATTTGTTCTGAACAAACAACAAGTAAATAAATAGCGGGGTCGATTGGGTGCGAAATAAAACCCAGCGGGAGTGAGACTGAAAAAACAGCCCAGCGCAGATTTCTAGGCTGATGATCTGGGTCCGCCTGTTAGTGGTAGCCTATAGTGTTAGTGTTATCCGATAGCCATTTAACTTCTGAAAAGATTATTACCCAGCTATTGAAAAACATTCAACACATCGAGCACAGAAGTCCAATCGTAGTATGCCAGTGACTCATATCTTCATACACCGTGTCATATGTAAGTTTATAATGGCAAGTCTGTTGGATGTGAAAACGACAAAGAAGTGTGGTTTATTTATAAACTAATACAGAGAGGATCACATGCTTATGATTGAACACAGCTGGTACCGCATTAACTCTGCATATTGCGCCAATCAGATGAACACTGACACACTATAAATTACCAGAGCCTTTTGCTCCAGTCATCTTCGTTTGAAGACCCCCCCCCGCTCTGCACCAGCTGCTGCTCCAACTCCAACTTCAACAACACAGCCTAAACATTCAAGACGCAAGCAATTCTAGCATTGCAATGAAACCGAACCCTCATGACTCTCCTAGCGGTGCACCAGTGATAACGTACATAGCACACTCCAAAGGGAAGCCCCACTAAAAATAACCACTCTCCAACAAGACTAAACATTTTATAAATCTGTGAAAGACGTCTCGTATAGCGCGAATAGAATAATTTATACAAAAGAACCTCTCAAACATCCAGCCTGTCCACAGATCCATATCATCCTAATGGCATGAATTAATTCGACTGCAAGGGTCCAGACAATCCAATCCGCAAAACATTAGTCCACAGCATATTCATACATCTATAAACATCCATTAAATGCACTGTTGTCATCCAAACCACTCGCTGAATTGCGTTTAGTAGCGTCTCCAGTCATAACAATAGAGATTCTAGTCAAAATGGCAGACGGCTTCTTGATTGACACATCTTTGAGCCAATAGCTGAAAAGAGAAGCATCACCATCCAATGAGCTCTAAAACTGAAGATGGTCCCTCCCTCTCTCTTGACAGATTAAGAATGGACTCTGAATTTGTGAATGAACTGGCCTAGATATGCTTGTGATTTAATCACATTATGACTCCAAATCTAATGTTATTTATTCATGGATTGAAGTAAAGCCCATAACTAACATACACACAAAGTGGTGACTTTAAGTTCAGGGCTTGATGTTGGCAGTTGATATATTTAATAAAAAAGAAAAAAAGAAAAAGAAACTCTGCCACATCCGATAGCCACTTAACTTTTAAAAAGATTATTACCCAGCTATTGAAAAACATTAAACGCATCGAGCACAGAAGTCCAATCGTAATATGCCAGTGACTCATATCTTTATACACTGTGTCATATTTAAGTTTTTAATGGCGAGTCCATCGGATGTGAATCGACAAAGAAACAAACTTCCCGCTTGACTGCTATCAAATAGGAGGAGGACGACATTTCCGACAATGGAATAATGTTTCATCCATTGACTCAGCGTTAGATACATCCGCATCTTAAACAAATTTCTATATCACTAGGGGGTTTAAAACTCCATTGCACTATAACTTCACCTACTCAGTCTTTAAGAAGTACTCCCAGGACCACCAGATAAGCCACACCCCCATATCCTCAGGTCTCCATCCATCTTCCCTCCTGCGGGGAGACGGGGATGCCCACCTCTACCATCCTTGCACTTTGCGACAACGCAGCTATCGGACCATGCAAGCTATCATACTATGCATTAACAAAAAGGCCTTCCATTCACAGTTGCCCATGCCCTTATTAAGATGCCTCACATGGATACCAGCTAAAACAATTTATGTCTGTTGTACATGTACCATGTTGTTAAGATTTCATTTCTCATTCTCTCTTTTCTCATTTCAGAAGACCATGACAGACGGCCACAGAGGCTGACCCTCACCCAACCTATTACACTCCACATCCATTCCAAATACATTCACACTCTTCACAAAGGATACATTTCCACTCACCCATCCCACACCTCGATGACATTTTCACACTAGCTTTTAGTTTTGAGATGTTCCGAACTAACATCAAATTTCAATCCCACAATCCACCTCACCATATCTGATCTAACTTTGCAGGATGAAGAAACGCTATCTTTCTTTATTAAGCAAAGCAAACAGATCAATTTTACCAAGGACATTCTATTTTATTTTGATATCCCCTCCCCTACACACACTTTACTAACCCTCTTAGCATGCTTGCACAACAGGAGAGCAATACCACCTCAGGGAAGCCCTCCTGATCCTCTTCAGCTGACCTCCGCCCACATGTATTTCATGTAAACAAGCTCATATTCCCTCTCATTTCAAATACCCCTATAGTCACCCCCCCCCCCCCCCCCAAGCCACTAGTGAAATCTTACTTCTACAAAAGATTGCAGTCCTTGAAACAAAGTTACTTGCGATCCGCCCAGAACAGCCAGATCACGCAGCACCGCTTTATTATGGACCCTCACAGCATACAGCCGGTGAGTCCCATAAATCTACTCCAGCTACTGTTTTGAGTAAAACTGTTGAAAATGAGCGTGATAACAAATGGCAAAAACAAGGTGTGAGACCAAATGGTATTCGTGGGGTCAGATCGCAAAGATCATACGCTACTGCATTAGCGTCCTCGACCCCAAATACAGCTCGGACTCAAATACAGCTTCAGAACAGATATGAAGTTCTCAGTAATATGGGATAAGTATCCCCAAATGCAGTTAGACAGAGATTACATGACTCAGCAGCTAATTCTACACGGAACAGAGGCTCAAGGCCAACTCAAGGCTCAGCGGCATTCTGCTCCAATCGCAGCTGAGATAAGAACATTGATTGTTGGAGATTCAATAATCAAACATTTTAGAAGCAGAGCAACAATGACATACTGCTTCCCTCATGCAACAGTCTCTGATATAAACAAAGAGCTTGAGAACATGTTAAGGAAACATGAGAATGCAAAACGGATTATCATCCATGTGGGGAAAAATGATATTCGGAAGGAACAGTCAGAACTGCTCAAGAAAGATTTCTGTGAGCTCTTGGAAACAGTTAAAAGATTGAAGATTCAGCCATTCATCAGTGGACCACTCCCTGCAAGAGGGACAAATATGTTTTCACGGCTTCTTGGACTAAATGTATGACTGCAGAAAACATGTAACAGGAAAGGACTGAATTTTATTGACAACTTCAATCTCTTCTGGAACCAAAGACAACTGTTTACATCAGACGGCCTTCACCCAAACAAACTTAGTGCAAAAGGGCTGAAGGACAACATCTATTTCTCCCTCCATCATCCATCGGTTGTGTGTGCCACTGAACTAAACCCAAATGGCACACACACACCTAGCAAATGTCCGAATGACCACAGGACTTTCCTGAGTGGATTTGTGGCTGACGCATCCCACAAGGACAGCGATAACACCACGCAGACACAGCAACCACTGATAACGGACAAACTGCTGTCTGAGCCCTGCACACAGAGTTTAACACAGAGAGACTGTGATGCACCAAAACAACACCAACTCTCAGCACTCATGGATGATCTCCAGGAAAACAGCCAGGTCAACATATCTTAACAGCCAGAAACCCCAGACCCACAGCCTCTGTCACCAGACACATTCTCACTGTCACCTTGCTCGCCCCTCTTGAATTTTTCTAAAAAGATGGAGGAACTGGTGTTTGCTGGAACTAAACTCTCACACTCCATTGCCGCAAGCCCCCAGTTAGCAACCAAAAGTCAGCCACCCTCACACCCATCTCTGAGCCCACCTTTCCCTACACCAAGGAGAGGCCTCAGGTCTTTGCGACAGCGGCAGGTCCCAAAAAACACCTCATCTTCAGCTGGTGAACTTAAAAGCTGCCATTGATGTGTCCCGGGTGCCTGCTTAGATAACAGTGTCTTTATCAGATGTTTACAGAACAAGCAGGAACCCAGTGTGCCTATAGCTTTCTCTTCGCAGATATGTGTTGTATTATGCGACAGAAAACTAAAGACTTCTTCAGGCCGTATAGCAAATCATTCAAATCTGGTGTCTATTAAATGTAAATCTGAGACTACTGTACAGAAAACAGCTAAAACTGTTAAGTTAGCACTTGTAAACATCCGATCACTTAACAATAAGTCACTTCTAGTCAGTGATTTTTTCAGCACAAATTGCCTTGATTTTATGCTTCTAAATGAAACTTGGCTAGATGACAGCTGTAGCGCAGCAGTTCTGAATGAAACAGCTCCTTTAAACTTTGATTATTTGAGTATTTGCAGAGCTAATAGGAGAGGTGGAGGCATCACTGCCCTGTTTAAAGATGTCTATGAGTGTAAACAAGTGTCATTTGGTGACTATTTGTCCTTTGAATATCTGAGTATAGCACTAAAGGGTGCTCCACGCATTTTACTGATCATTATCTTCAGACCTCCAAAATATTCTCCAACTTTTATTGATGATTTTACAGAACTGTTATCAATAGTAACCTCTGAGTTTGACTATTGTACTATTGCTGGGGATTTTAATATTCACATTGATAATCCAGAAATCAATGCTGTAAAAGAACTCATGACTGTTTTTAACACTTTTGATCTGACTCAGCATGTTCAAGGACCGACACACAATCGTGGACACACTCTTGATCTACTTATAACTAAGGGTCTACACATTTCATCGACTGCTGTTAAGGATGTTGCACTTATCATTTCTGTATTTTCTTTGATATATTGATCACTCCAGCCATTGAAGACAGATCTGTCTCTGTCAGAAAAAGATGCATAAATGAGAACACTAGTGAGCAGTTTATGAAGGCCATATCGCTAGCACCAAGCATATCTGCAGACTCTGTTGATTCTCTCCTTGATTTGTTTAACTCTAAAGTTCAGAATGTTATAGATGACATTGCTCCTGTTAAAGTCAGGAAGAGAACTGGCAGACTGAAAGGACCTTGGTCAAGGTCAACATCGGTAAAGATGATGAAAAGACAGTGCAGAAAAGCTGAGCGTATGTGGAGGAAAAACAAAACTAGTAATTCATTATAATATCTATAAAGACAGCCTTAATGCTTTTAATGTGAAACTAAACACTGCTAGGCAGACTTACTTTTCAACCCTTATAAACAGCAACTTAAATAATGCTCGTACACTTTTTGCAACGGTAGAGAGACTCACAAACCCCCCCAGTAGGATTCCCGATGAATTACTCTCGGAAAGTAAATGTAATGAGTTTGCTCATTTCTTTACTGATAAGATCAATAATATCAGAAAGGCAATCAGCTCATCCAATCAGCCAAGTTGTGTCGACGTCAGACAAGCTCAACCACAACTTAAGAAATCAGACATTATGTCTGATTTCATGGCAATTAATG
The DNA here is from genome assembly GCA_903798205.1 of Danio tinwini. NCBI lineage: Eukaryota > Metazoa > Chordata > Actinopteri > Cypriniformes > Danionidae > Danio > Danio tinwini. The sequence continues at coordinate 25,637 of CAIGQZ010030420.1, read as the reverse complement.
GTAAAATCTTAGAAGAGACTGTACAAATTCTGAAAACATCAACCTGCAGTCTTGACACGCTCCCCACATCATTCTTCAAAACAGTGTTTAACTGTCTAGAAATGGATCTCTTAAAAGTGGTAAATGCTTCACTTCTCTCAGGGATTTTTCCAAACTCACTCAAAACTGCAGTTGTTAAACCCCTCTTGAAGAAGAGCAACCTGGATAACACACTATTGAGCAATTACAGGCCAATCTCAAATCTCCCTTTCATTGGAAAAATCATTGAAAAAGCTGTTTTCAACCAGGTTAACACATTCTTAAACTCCAAGGGGTGTTTAGACAATTTTCAATCTGGTTTCAGAGCACATCACAGTACAGAGAGCGCTCTAATAAAGATAATCAATGATATCTGCCTAAATACAGATTCAGGCAAACTAACAGTGCTGGTATTGCTGGATCTAAGTTCAGCATTTGACACTGTCGATCACAGCATACTTCTGGATAGGCTGGAAAACTGGGTTGGGCTGTCTGGGACGGTCCTCAAATGGTTCAGATCTTATCTTGAAGGGAGAGGTTACTATGTCAGTATAGGTGACCATAGGTCGAGGTGGACACCCATGACATGTGGAGTCCCACAAGGCTCAATTCTGGCACCTCTCCTGTTCAACCTTTATATGCTCCCTCTGAGCCAAATAATGAGAAAGAACCAAATCTCCTTCCACAGCTATGCTGATGACACTCAGATCTACTTAGCCTTACTGCCTAATGACTACAGCCCGGTTGAAACCCTCTGCCAATGCATTGATGAAATGAACAATTGGATGTGCCAAAACTTTCTTCAGTTAAACAAAGAGAAAACTGAAGTCATTGCGTTTGGGAGCAGAGATGAGGTTCTCAAAGTGAATGCGTACCTTGGCACTAAGGGTCAAACAACAAAAAATAAGGTCAAGAATCTTGGTGTGACTCTGGAGTCAGATCTGAGTTTCAATAGTCATGTAAAAGCAGTTAGTAAATCAGCATACTATCATTTCAAAAACATTGCAAGAATCAGATGCTTTGTTTCCAGTGAAGACTTAGAGAAACTTGTTCATGCTTTTATCAGCAGCAGGGTGGATTACTGTAACAGCCTCCTCACGGGCCCTCCCAAAAAGACAGTCAGACAGTTGCAGCTCATCCAGAATGCTGCGGCCAGGATTCTGACCAGAAGCAGGAAATCAGAGCACATCACACCTGACCTCAGGTCCCTACACTGGCTCCCAGTTACATTCAGAATAGATTTTAAAGTATTATTACTTGTCTATAAATCACTAAATGGCCTAGGACCTCAATACATTACAGATATGCTGACTGAATACAAACCTAACAGATCACTCCGATCTCTAGGATCATATAAACTAGAAATTCCAAGAGTTCAGTCAAAGCAGGGTGAATCAGCTTTCAGCTACTACGCCCCTCGCTGCTGGAATCAGCTTCCAGAAATGATCAGATGTGCTCCAACATTAGACACATTCAAATCCAGACTGAAAACACATCTGTTTAGCTGTGCCTTTACTGAATGAGCACTGTGCTACGTCCGAGAGATCACACTATTGTTCTTTTCTTTTTATTCTTTTAAAACCCATTTAACACATTTTTATCATGTGTTATTATTTTTAATCATTCTTATTATTTGCTTTTTTTATCCTCTAACACTTGTCTTTTTATTCTTGTTTATGTAAAGCACTTTGAATTGCCACTGTGTATGAAATGTGCTATATAAATAAACTTGCCTTGCCTTACTTTTGCTCCTTCATGCGTTGTTTCTCCGTATCTCCTTTCCTATTTGCTAGTGTCGAGTTTCTCCGTATCTCTTTCCCTTCCTTCAAGCGTATATTACTTCCGCACTTTCCTCAATCCCCCCCCTCTCCCCCCCCCCCCCCCCCTCATCTCCAACTCCCTACCCCCCTTCCAGCGTCGAGTTACTCTGCTACTTTTCTTTTTTCAGTGTCGAGTTGCTCCGCTACTCAACCTTTTCTAGCGTCGAGTATTCCGCTACTCTTTTCTTCCTTCGCATAAGCCCTCACTCCCAAGCTCTGACTCCCCGGAGTCTCCCCGAGCTCAGACTCCCCAGAGTCCTGCCCAGTCCACCTCCCGCAGAAGTCTCCACCACCCCCTCCCTTTCCCAGACTCCTGCAGGAGGCCAAACTTACAGCTCTAACTCCCACGGAGTCACCCCAAGAGCTCCGATTCCACTGGAGTCAAATACAACACCCCCTGCCTCAGCCAATATATATCTCTCTCTTTACTTTTTCCAGCGTCGAGTTTCTCTGCATCTCCAATTCTCACTTTCCTAGCATTGAGTTTCTCCACATCTTCTTCCCTTCCTTCCAGCATCAAATGCTATGCTTTTTCCTGCACCTCCCCTCTTCCAGCTCCTTTACCCTTCTCACCTCTAAATCCCCAAACCCCTTCTAGCGTTGAGCTACTCCGCTGCTTTCTTTCTTCAGCGTTGAGTTATTCCGATATTTTCTTTTCCTTCCTTCTAGCGCCGAGTTACTCCGCTACTCTTCCCTATTTTTCGCATAGGCCATCACTCAACTCGGACTCCCACGGAGTCTTCCCGAGTTTGACTCCATCGGACTCATGCCCCCCCCTGCCCACTTCACCCCCTCTCCTGCAGGAGCCCGCCCACCCCCACTCCAACCCCCGCAGGAGCACCCCTCGCATCCGACTCCCCCGGAGTCAACCACAGCCCTCTCACGCCCAATTCTCAAAACTCTCCTAAGAGCCTGCTTTCATTTTCTTCCTTCAGGAGCCTCTCTCCCTTCTCCACCTTCATTTATATCCAGCAGCCGGATATAGCATTGATCCTTAGCTTATTGGGGGGTTTCTTCAATACGCGGCTGCTGTCCTGAGCTAAAAAGCATTTTGGGAGTTCTTGAGACCCACCTGAGCTCAAACTCTCCTCTCGCCCTCCAAACGGGAGGGAGCCCCGGGCTCAAGGATATTCTGAGCTCAGGGCTCTCTCCCGGGACAGCATGCCAAACACGCTTTATTAACAATCATCAGCTAAGTGTGAACTCTTGAAGTGTGGTTTATTTATAAACTACTTTCGAGAGGATCACGTACTTATGATTGAACACAGCTGGTACCGTATTAACTCTGCATATTGCGCCAATCAAATGAACACTGACACACTATGAATTACCAGAGCCTTTTGCTCCAATCATCTTCATTTGAAGAATCCCCCCTTCCACCCCTACTCCTCCCATTCACCGATAGGGCGGCATGGCGGCCAGTGGGTAGCACTGTTGCCTCACAGCAAGAACGCCGCTGGTCCGTTCCACTCCGGGCCAGTCTGCGTTTCTGTGCGGAGTTTGCATGTCCTCCCCGTGTTCGCGTGGGTTTTACCCGGGTTCTCCGGTTTCCTCCCACCATTCAAAGACAGGCACCAAAGGTAAATTGACTAATCAAAATGGCATTCTAAGGCAACTCTTAGTCAGATATATCCCAGCAGTTCACAGTAGGGGAGTTCTCGAGACCCACCTGAGCTCAAACTCTCCTCTCGCCCTCCAAACGGGAGGGAGCCCCGGGCTCAAGGATATTCGGAGCTCAAGGCTCTCTCTCAGGACAGCATGCCAAACACGCTTTATTAACAATCATCAGCTAATTGTGAACTTTTGAAACAAACTTCCCGCTTGACTGCTATGATTAGGAGGAGGACATTCTGATAAATGGAGTAATGTTTCATCCATTGACTCAGCATTAGAAACATTTGCATTTTTAACAAATTGCTATATCACTAAGGGGTTTAAACTCCACTTCACCTGCTCAGTCTTCAAGAGGTACTTTCAGAACCACCAGACAAGCCACACCCCATATCCTCAGCTCTCCATCCATCTGCCATCCTGCGGATAGATGAATGCCCACCTTTATGATCCTTGCACATTGCGACAACGAAGCTTTCGGGCCATACATTAACAAAAGGCGCTTCCATTAACAGTTGCCCATGCCCTTATTAAGACGTCTCACATGGATATCTGCCGTAGATGTACCATGTTGTAAAAAAAATTCTGATTCTCTCTCGTTTCTCATTTCAGAGATCATGACAGCCGGCTCCAGATGCTGACCCTCATCCAACCTATTACACTCCACATCCATTCCAAATACATTCACACTCTAGACAAAAGATACATTTTCACTCACGTAGCCCACACCCTTGACGCCATATTAACACTAGCATTTTTAGTTTTATGAGATGTATTCAACTAACATCAATACAAACAACAAACAATTTCAATCCCACAATCACCTCCCCATGTCTGATCTAACTTTGCAGGATGAAGAAACGCTATCTTTCTTTATTAAGCAAAGCGAAACAGATAAATTTTGCAAAGCACATTCTATACACAGTTTTGATATCCCCTCCCCCACACACCCATTCCAAACCCTCTTAGCATTCTTACACCACAGAAGAGCAATACCACCTCAGGAAAGCCCAGCTGATCCTTTCCAGCCGACCTCCACCCACATGCATTTCTAGCACGACTCTGCCATATTTCCCTATCCCCCTCCTATTACCATGGGGCGGGGGTCGCCGGTCTTGTTCCTGGAGGTCCGGTGCCCTGCAGGGTTTGGCTCTAGCTTGCCTCAGCACACTGGCCTGGGTATTTCATGTATAGACCATGATAAGCTTGTTTAGGTGTGTTTGATTGGGGCTGGGGTCTGCGGGGCACCGGGCCTCCGGGGGCGGGTTTGGTGATCCCTGCCATAGGAGCTCCTTCACTACACTTCTCCCCTTTTTTCTTTAACTTTTTCCCTCCAAACTTAAACTATCCCATACTTCTATTCACTTTCATTAACCACAGCTCCGGCCCATTTAGAGGTTGCCCCGAGTTTTAGTTGCTGCAGCAGCAAGGCTCTAAATGAGCTCATATACAATTGCATTTCAAATACCACTATAGTCACACTCCCCCGCACTCATACAGCAGCAAATGCTTCTGCGGGAGCACACATTGCCTCCATACTGACCCACTGCACCTCTGCAGCAGCAGAGACACTCCGCTGAGCAACACTCACCATAGCACCACTGCAACTGCAGTGACGCACTAGCTGAGCCCTTACCATATGTTCACACCGAAAGCGGCAAGAGCGTCAAAGTAGCCGAAAGTCATTCATTTTCAATGGGAGCCGGCAGCGATAAGTGGCGAGGAGCAGCGCGGCGAGTCTTCGCCGGTGTGGGCATCGAGGAGAGTCGAAATCAAGTCAACTTTATGGTAATGAGCTGTGACACCGTTTGGCGGCAAGCAATCAGAATGTAGAAGTCCACAGCTTGAGAGGAGTCCAGAGAACACAGTCACTGTGAACTTTGGTTCCGACCAGTTATTCCCAAGGGTTTTAATATTACAGTCGCCGGATTTCCAATTATTTGCAATGTTTTTCTTACAGGAACATACATTAAAAAGTTACTGGCGAGTTACTGATGTGCATCAATGTTATATATTTTTTTTCTTTAAAAAAGCGGCAATATCATGCGTCAATACAAAACGGTATGCTTCAGAATATTTCAGGCATATGGACACATTGGATAATTAAGTGGAGCAAAGCCACAGCACATGCAACTAGATCTTCCGTAGTTAAATTAATTGGATCATAAGTGTGCAACATCTTCACGCTAGAAAGCATGTTTTATGTGGGAATGTAACTGATTTGATATTATATGCTGCAACGGCCCCTTTAAATAAGAGATCAATGTAGCGAATTTTGACGCTCTCGCCGCAGGAGCTGAAGACAGACAGCGTCGTCGCCAGGGCGACCTTTGACGCTCTCGCTGCTTTCGGTGTAAACATACAGATACTCACTTTCATCTCTATATATCACTACCGACAGTATTTAACATTCCTGCGGGAGCACTCATAACGCTCTAATACTGTCTCCCACTGCACTTCTGCAACAGCAAAGACGCTCCGCCGAGCCTTATTCTCCCTCTGCACCACTGCCGCAGCAGTGACGCTCTGCCTGAGCTCACATACACTTACATTTAACATACCACTACTGACACACTCCACCAGCATTGCCACAGCAGTTTAAATGCCTCCGCAGAAGCGTATTTACCAGCTATTATTGACTTCCATTGCACCTCTGCAACTGTAGAGATGCTCCGCTTAGTTAAATTCTCCTCTACACCTTTGCACAACTGACTTCCATTGCACCTCTGCAAGTGTAGAGATGCTCCGCTTAGCTTAAATTCTCCTCTACACCTTTGCACAACTGACTTCCATTGCACCTCTGCAATTGTAGAGATGCTCCGCTTAGCTTAAACTCTACTCTGCACCAGACTTCCATTGCACCTCTGCAACTGTAGAGATGCTTTGCCTAGCTTAAATTCTCCTCTGCACCACTGACTCTATCGCACCTGTGCTGCAGCAGAGATGCTCCGCTGAGCTTATCCTGACATTTCATCACTGTCATTTTAAGAGTCTCTCTAGCAGAGCTCATACATCCTGCATTAAAACTATTACACCCGTCTCACTCTCCCATCTGGTTACGGCAGTTAAATACTGCTACGGGAGTACACATAGCATGTGCAACATCAGCAACCAATACACCGCTTTAGCTGTAGTGATCACTCTAACCTAAACCTTTTACACTCTGCATCAGTTTCATCTTTGCTCTTGCAAACCCTCTCCTGGTACCATCTTTATTACATTTTCCACTCAGCAGCCGGCTATGGCTTTGATCTCTATTGCCTTTTGGGGGGTTCTTCAATACGCGGCTGCTGTCCCAAGCTTATTAAGGCATCTTGGGTGTTCTCGAGATCTACCTGAGCTCAAACTCCCCTCTCGCCTTGCAAACGAGAGGGAGCCCCGAGCTCGAGGATCTTATGAGCGCAGAGCTCTCACCCGAGACAGCATGCCAAACAAGCTTTATAATCAATCATCAGCTAAGTGTGAACTCTTGAAGTGAAGTTTATTTATAAACTAATTTCGAGAGGATCACGTGCTTATGATTGCTTGCAGCCGGCCCCGAATTGTTCAATTTATGATTCACCAATCAGATGTTTCCTTAGCCACTATAAATACCCTAGGATCCATATGACAGCCATTTTCTTTTTGAAGAATCCCCTTTCCACCCCTACTCCTCCTCCTTTCCTAGATGGGTGGCACAATGGCCCAGTGGTTAGCACTGTTGCCTCACAGCAAGAACGTCACTGGTTATAGTCCTAATCAAGCCAGTCGACGTTTCTGTGTGGACTTTACACGTTCTCCCCATGTTCACATGGGTTTCCCCCGGGTTCCCTGGTTTTCTCCCACTGTCCAAAAACATGCAACTTAACTTGACTAATCCAAATCGGCACCATAGACATGCTCTTAGTAAGAAGTTATCTCTTAAGAGCAATCACTATCTGTTCATTAGCTACTACAGCAAGGGAGTTCTCGAGATCTACCTGAGATCAAACTACCCCTGCCCCTTTCCCTTCTCCTTCCCCTTGGCCCTTAAAAACGAGTGTGAAGGGGAAGGGCTTCAAAATTTACCCTCTAAGAATTGGGACAGCACTACAGCACCTGCACACGTAATCATATGTCATCGCAATCTCTTGCTTCATATGAGATCAGACGATGGCGACTGCTGTAGTTATTCCAGTTGTGTTATTTTTAAGTATTTATCTTCAGGAAATCACTGAAGGCATATATTATGTTATCATAACGATCTAATGTGGCAATAAGATCGTAACTATACTGTGCATTTACACCGTGGCCATATTCATCCATGTAAACACACCAAAAACAACATTAACATTTTAGCAGACACTGTAAAACGTGCAGCGAAACTGCCGCTGTAGCTGGTGCATTCTGGGAATTTTTCTTACCCCTTGGTTTCGAGTGTGGTCCTGAAAAATCTTTGTTTGAAGGGCTATTCACCCCTTCCCCCTAGCCCTACGCCTACAAGCTAAAGAGAATTGAGACATCCCTACCCCTGTATGAACCCTATATGCAGAAACTACATGAACACTTTACTTCAAACTGAGTATTGTAAAGTAAACTTCAAATCAATAAAATGACTAAATAAAAATATTTATTTTTACATAGTTCAGTTAATTTGTCCTAATTCCATTGTAAAAGTCCATCTATTGGCCCAATGACGAAACTAACAGCATGGTTCAAGGTTAAATGCATGTAAGCCTTTTCTAGTGCTTCTGAAAAGAATTCTGTTATTTATTAGAATTTATTTATATTCGTTTTTAGCTCCGAATTTAATCTGACTCCAATTTTAAGTGATCGTAATGTTTAGACTGTATTTCTAATTTTAGGAACCGATCACAATAATCATTTATGACTTAATTTAGAGTTTTGATCTATCTGTCCCCATACTCTTTAGTTTATACGTTCATTAGGGACCAAACGCCGCTCAGAGTTTCACGCCCTGGGTTTGCGTGTCTTCTCACGGACTGAAGTTAGTCAGAGGGTGCAGGATTAACTAATATTCAAATAGACTGGTTGCCAACTGCTCACTCATCCTAAAAGAATAGTTCACTTAGCTAATGCTCATGCAACTTGATAAAATCAGTGATTAAATGATTAAAAGATCTCCAAGCTGTTGTGCAAACTGCTCCATACAAATGTGTCTTGAAATCATAAAACGTTGCCGCTCATAAAGGTAGCGCAAGACTCCACTTAATCTACTGGATATAAAAATATTTCAGGAGAATTCAGAATGAGTCAAAACTTAACATTTTATTTGTCAGTTAAAATTGTATAATGCCAATTATATAATAAAACAATCATCAAGCCAATTCAGAGATGATACTGTAACAATATAACATCCATTACTCAAAGATAAATCCAATAGTTAGAGATGCAAACCTGATCAGAGAAATACATTGCAGCATAAGTCTCAGAGTTGCTGCAACGGGGTCTTGGCTACAAGATTCCCATGACCCATATCACATCTTTACCTTATATACTCAACTCAGAACAAACAGCCATCAATTCAAGACAATAGAGGCGTCACAGAGACCCCTGCCTGGTGAATTTGAGATGTTAATCATCTCTAGAGGGGGGAGTATCTGGCAGAGATTTTATCAAAGTCTAAAACCAAATCAACATATACAAATGAAATATTATAGTGAAATTAAGACCACTTTACCAATCACACAGAGACATTTAAAATGATACCAAACATGAATACAGTGCTATAACATACATCATATTAAAACCTTGAGCATTTTATGTGGAATGTGCTCTGATCAGTAAGTCTAAGGCTAAGAAGGGGGGCTTGAGATGAAAAGAGGAAGGGTGAACTTTCTCGCATTCCCCCGGGTGAGGTGTAGCCTTGTTTCCAACCTACGTTTGGATTGTCAACAGTGATTTGAATAGAACAGTTGAACAGCTGGTTTCCTTATCTTCTTCTCAGACCCGAAAGTTTGTTGTTTTATTACATCTCATGCAATTCGATATCAGCTCACAGGATCTGACATTCTGGAGAGGTTTAGCCATCTTACACCATACATGACATTTACTTAAGAGCATGACTGTGAAAATACATTTGACAAGAACTGTTGCTTGAACGTTTACCTGCAAAAATGCTATCAGACCAGACAAACAGAAATAGGTTTTTATCTTTTTCATCTGCAAACTTCTTCCTTCTTCCTTGTTGGCTTTAATAAAGAAAGAAATATTCTGACTACAAGAAGTATAGAAACAAGGTTATAAATACTGTACATTGACATAAATGAGTTAGTAATGTTTTAAAAAAATGTAATACATTCAGTTTAAGTGTAAACATGATTCATTTAGAGCAAGTTTTGCTATTTGAAAAAAAAGTTCTGCATTGTGTTTTCAAATTGTGTTTATAATAATAATTATGAATCTTTCTATAATTCAAACATTTTGCTTCAATAGTTCAACTTATTTGTGTTTTTTTAACAAGAAAACTGTATCCACATTAAAAGGTCAACATATTGTATGCTCTAAATGTACCTGTTACTGATGACAAAACAGAGAGGAAACCCTAAGTGCTTAAAATTAAAGTAAGCAATTTCATGGTTTGACTAGAATTTCACGAAATGTGAATTTTTAAATTTATGAAAATAATAAGAGGACTTATAATTTAGCATTAATATAATACTAATTGTGAAGAGAAATATAAATGTAGTTCTTTACAATATAAATGTAGTTCTTACAGTGAAAATGAAAGTAGATCATTCATACACTTTAAAAGTGGGATTTATATACTGTTGAATCATATACTGTCATAAACTGTCCCAGGCAAAAAATAAAATAAAATAAATGAATAACTGTGATTTGGCATTGACATTTCATTGTGCTTTTCATGCTGTTTTCAGATTTGAAGTAATACTTTTTTTAAATCACTTGATTACATGATGCTGTGCTTTTGTGGCTGGCATAAAATGTTGTCATACAGGAAACACCTGTGACTCTGAGTCCACCTACAAGCAGCCTGCTTTTCTAGTTTCTACAATAAAGACAAGCACACAAGGAAGATGAAACCTCGGCACACAGGTAATTTCTTTACTTCATAATACTCAATTTTTTGTAAAATATGATACACTAAAATTTAGTTTTTATTTACAGTACTAACGAGAGTAGAAAATGTATGGCTTGGTTTAAAATCAGTGCATTTCACTGTCATTCTGTTGGGAAAAAAATCAGTGTGGAGATTTATAATGATGTGCTGATGTGAAGCTTTCAGTTTGATTTCTTGCTACAAAACACATGGCATTTACAGTAAATAAAACCAGTGTAAATAAAGACTCAATAGATTATAATACACTTTATTTTCTATTTTTATATATATATTTATTTGCGTAACCAATGAACCATAATTAACCATTAATCCAACTTATACTAATAGCCAAAGCTTGGGATAAAAAAGGTTTGCAAATATTTTTAATAAGAATGTTTATGCTCACCAAAGCAGAATGAACATTTTGAACACTTGAACACTCGATCATCATATTATAATGACTTAGGATTATTATGACTAAAGGATCAGGTGACACTGAAGACTGGAGAAATGATGCTGGAAATTTAAAACAAACAATATAGATTCACATAGAAAAGAGCCATTTTGAAGTGGAATAGTGTTGCACTATTTATATTCTTCACAAGACTTTGATGAAATAAATATTGCCTTGGTAAGCATAAAACATTTATAAAATCTATACAGTTATGTTGTTTAAAGAGCAATCAGTCACATTAAGATAATACACAATACAATAAGGTAAAAGTGCCTGGGTTTATCACGTCCATTTTCTGTGTTTTCTCATCTGTAGTGGCCACAATAATGTAGAAGAGCAATGCATGGAATGTAAAGTTTGTTCAATCCCACAGTCGTGTGTTGCTTTACTGTTAAAACAATTGTGTCACCAAATTTAATAGAATTTAGGTCTCTGTTTTAAGAAGTTTTATTACAAACAGTGGTGTAAAATAACAAATTAGACATACTTAAGCTACTGTAATTAAGTAGTTTTTTCTTAGCAATTGTAATTTACTAAGTAGTTTTAACAATGTGTACTTTTACTTTTCCTTGAGTACATTTTTAGTGCAGTAGTGGTACTTTTACTTCACTATTTTTCTTGTCCATGGAGATTAGAAAAATCAGTCCTGTGATTCCTGTCCAATCAAATTGCACATAAATCGCATCATAATGAACTACCTCAAGAAATGGGCGATTCATAATTGCAGCAAACTGTTTAAAAGCATTAAATATATCCAAGAAGATGTCTAAAATCTTTACACACATTGACCCAGAGACTGTTTAGATGCATGTCACTGATGAGATGACGGATGTTTACTGTATGATGACTAAAATGGCCATAAACAACCAACAGGCACAAGTCAACATGACGTCAGAGTGACATTGTATCCCAACGTTGTGGGGACGTTGCATTTTGTTTGGAAATGAAAATCAGGTTGACATCAGAATCCAACATCAGGCCGACATCAATGTCCAACCTAAAATCAACCAAATATCTAGTGATGTTACAGCTTGACGGTGTGTGGATGTTACTCCTATGACGTCTATCAGACGTTGGATTTTGGTTGCCATACCAGATGAATAAATCAGTATGTGACATCAATATGGCATTGGTTTAAAATGTTGACTCAATGTTGGATTTTGGTCAATTTCTAACACAACCTAAAATCAACCAAAAAAACAACGTCATTTGACGTCATTATTGGACATCATAAAAAATGTTGTCCTTAGACGCTGGCTAGAAATTGAATTTTGGTTACCCGATATCACAACCTAAACCCAACCTAATATTAACGTCTTATGACATTGTTGGCATCCTGGGCAATAACTAAATGCACTACAGAATGTTACGTTTACACACACACATCTACAAATTACATGTAAACACATCAGCTTTTAACAGATACTTTTACTCTACTTGCACTACATTTTTAGGAAAGTAATGGTACTTTAACTTAAGTATAATTTTTCAGTAGATCAGTGTCAAAGATACTTATCATCAGAAACTGCTTAATATTTAGTATTCAAGTTATTATTATGTTATTTATTACATTTTTAGGTAAATTCTAATATCTAGGGTGACAATATGCATCATTTTTAGGAGACATGTGCTGGCGTGGATTTCTACATTTGGCTTTGTTTTCTGGTTTTCAAAGGAAATGACTGACAAGTAGTAGTCTGACCAAAGCAATGGAAATATGTTTAAATATTAGAATATTCTATAATTACATTATGAACACAAGCATGTACCATTAACCCAGCTTCTAGCTGTAAACTTTAAAAAGCCTCAGACCATTTGTCAATACAAAGATTGTGTCAAATGCTTTTGGCTCCCTGTGCGTCTCATGACTAATCATGCCATGCTAATGTGCTCGAGCATCTTTTTGAATTGTAGGATATCAGCGAGCAGGAGTCAGATCATTTTCAGCTATTAAAACCTCACAAATTACTCTGTTCTTCACATAAAGACATTGTTTGGCTTCAGAGGACAAGAAATGCAACACAACATATTTGTACTTTTATATGGTTATTTTTACATTAAATACACACGACTCTGCTTTTATTGTCCTGCTTTTTTTTAGATTGTCTATATTTACATTTATTCATTTAGAAGACGCTTTTATCCAAACCAACTTACAAGTGAGGTAAAAGAAGCTCTTCAAATCAGAGAGCAGCAGTATATAAATATGACAAGTCTAACTTGCTAGGGGTAAATATTTCAAAAATGCATGTGAACTGTTTAATGGAAAGGCATTAAAAAAAATGCATGTGACCTTACTTATTGCATAGACTGCATAGAAATCATCGCAAAAACAATGCATTAGGTTATGTTATACATTAAGTTATGTTACTATGTTAAAAGGCCAAACCTGGATATTTTAGACAGTAGAGAGATTTTATTACACATAAAAATGCCATATATGGTGACCCTATCTATACTCTGACTATATAAACAATCTAATAATACTATATAAACTAACACACTAACTTTGTAAGCATGGATATTTATGGAAGAAGAATTATGACATTGAAACAAAAAAAAGGCTGAATTGCAGAAAAGGAAATAAAATATCTTCCAATAACAGTGCTTGCATTTTAATGAATGTAACAATGCATTTCATTATTATTTTTTTTGCGCCACTATTCTATATGACTATATACAGAACAGCTGTATATTTCCAATAGAAACATTTCACATTTTCTTGTTAAAGGTCTCAACAATCAACAAACAAAGTTTCCCTCGACTGGTGTATTTATGTATGACAAACTAATATTTTACACTAGAAAGAAAAGCCACTCAGTGTCTTTTCTCAGTTTACATTTACGTATTTAGCATTCATTTAAAGATACTTACAGTGAATTAAAACTGAACTGTGTTTGATTAGTCTCTTTTTCATTGGGAATCAAATCTGTTTTGCAGATGTGCAGCTCCATATGGCATATAAACTGACAGACGTCTGGAGTCAGAGACGGTGATCAGCTGAAAACTAAAGACAACAAAGAAAACACAGCATCAATATGCGCCGTTCCAGCACAAAAGGACAATCCTCACAAAGTATTTAATAACTTCATGCAAAAGAAACCTGAAACCTGAGTCACTAGAGATTTTACTATACATAAAAAAATAACTAACAATACTACACACAAAAATAACATGGAGATTTATTCACATCCACTGCAATAGTCAGTCGACGTCAAAATGATTTGCCCTCTGGGGACATTTTATTTATTTCCCAAGTGAGATTTTCACACTATTGCCTAATATTTTAATTTTTATATATAATTTTTGTTTATAATGAATTACAGCGATTTACTTCAGCTTTACTTCATTACCACAGCCGCGTGTCAGTATAGTAATAAAAGAAGATGCTTCAATCCCAGTTTGTGGACGTTAAATCAGGTTTATTTACATTAACAACAGATATCCATACAGCAATGGATATTAACATGTATCCTGTCACATTTGCCATGCAAAAACAATGCAAAGTGTGTGTGTGTGTGTGTGTGTGTGTGTGTGTGTGTGTGTGTGAACTTTGTAAGGACATTGTGTGTGACTCATCGTTGCAACTCCACAACAAATACATCAAATAATCATTGGAAAAGTTTTTACTGCTGAGGCAGCAGAGGCACACTCTGACAGGCACGTGGGAACGGTGGGCAGGGAGAACTAGCATTAAAAGCACAGGCAACAAAAACAGCTACAGTGTGTTTAGAGCAGAAAATTCAAAAGCAGAAAAGGTAAAATAAATAATCTGATGGGTGTTTTGAGCTGAAACTTTACATACACATCCTGAAGACACAAAAGACTTAAATCCTGAAAAAGGGGTAAAATAGGTGCCCTTTAATTAATCTAACTTGCCTAGTTAACCTAATTAAATCTTTAAATGTCACTTTAATCTGAATACTAGTATCTTGCAAAATAGTATAATATTATGTACTGTCATCATTACAAAGATAAAAGAAATTATATATATTAATGGTTTGGAAAAAAACAGCAGTTTATTTTATTTAAAAAACTAAACATTTAACATGAGGGTGAATAAATTTGATGTTAACCTTACATTTCTACTTTGATCATTTATTAAATATTGCCAAACTCTGATCTTTTACTTGATTTTACAGATCTTTTACAGATCTCACACTTTCAACTTTCAACCCCTTTTTGGTGTGACACTAATGTGCGGTGATTGGTCTGATGACTGAGTCTGTTGTGATTGGTTGACTATGTTAAGCGCAAGATGGAAAGAAATGCCCAACAAGCAGCCAGCCAGCTAAGTAGTAGTATATGTGTGAACCCAACGCAGCATATTACTCTATTCTTAACCATAACCCAAGTAATAACAATGACAAACATTCAGTATTAATTGACACAACGGCAAAAGTTTAACTATTTTTAAAACTGACTGCTGCACACCTGTGTAAGAACAACTGATTGTGATCATAGCAACAACAGACGCCAGGGAATCGCAAGCAGAAACGCATTTGAAACGGTACAAGAAGAAAGAGACATCACATAATCGACATGGTTTTAGATGTGGTATGTGAATAGTCCCATAAAGATTTAACCTGAAAGACACATTACAAGCTACGCTGAGTGATTACAAGTTACAACACACAATTAAATACATATTTGGCAAATACAGAAAGCAAGGAGGCAACAATTTTAATCACTTACAGGTTTGGATCCGGAGGAAGAATTTGTTCCAAATGAATCATGTACTGACAAAGTCCCATACATTAATAGGGTGCTAATCCTTCTTTTAATAACAAATGACCAGCGAATCCCACGTTGCAGGGTAGGTTATTGTATTAATCATCAAAACAATGACAGAAACAAAGCACAAAGTTAGTTTGGCTACATTGTGGTACTGTTGTGAAAATGAACTTTAACCCCTTATTCCCCACAGCCGCATCTCTGGCCATCTCTCAGTGATAGATCAGCTTTAGTCATGATCAATATGTCCCCTGCACTCCACTAGTGTTTAAAGAGAAGGGCGGGTTCAAGTTTTCCAATGGCTATGTTTCGTGTCAACGTCAACACAAAATAGCTAAATATTTAAACTCAATAAAATTCATATAACTCTGAGTCAACTTTTTTTTGTTGTGACTCCTCTGAAGCATAAAAATACCATAATATGTTTGCAGATATTTCAGAAACATGCCAAGTGAACATTCTTGTTTATCTGAAAGCAATGCTGACATCAGATATTCTGCTTTGAAAAAGTGAACAGCTGTCTTTGTTTAGGTAATTTTAACCCAGCCAATGCCAGTTCAGCCAAATATATTTCAGCACCCCAGGTTGCCTTGGTGGAAAACAGCATATTTCTTTCATTCATTTATTCATTCATTCAGAAAGGCTCTGAAAGCATGCGCCCGTGACCAAAATGCGACCTCCGGTGGACAGTAACAGACTGTAAAATAAGACGCAGATTCAGGGTTCCACGTGAGGTTATTAATTAAAAAATTATATAAATATTACGAGCGTAAACATTAGGTGAGCAGATTATATTGTAACCGGGTGTCCTAACAACACGCTTCATGACGAGATACGCAGTGATGAGCAATTTGGCTGTTTGCACCAGACGAAACATGACAGAAATTTAAAAACAGCCTTTCAGAATATGCACTCACTCATGAAATGGTAAGGTTTATAATCTATTTAATACATATTACCATCATTAAATGTAGATGCTGAATCACTCATATGTGTTTAGTTCTAAAGTTCAATCTCAAACGGTTTATTGTATTCTCCAGATCTAAGGGTGAACTATCTGCTGCTGCTTTCAGTATATGGCAATAAATGTCCTGTATAATGGCATTCAAACTCACATTGTTAGCAATTAAGCACACAAGGTATATCTGAGCTGATCATTGTCATCTTTCTGTTGTTCAGCTGTGAGAAATAGAAGCCGTTTCTAATATCAATTCGAGGTGTTGGTTAGGACAAAAACTCATTTTAATATGGAAAATATTCCCTCTATCGGGTGCCGTTGCTTTTATTTAGAGCACAGTTTAAGTCACTCACTCCTGTCCTCAATCTGCGCTTGCGTTTGTTTTGTTTTTGCAATACTTAGTTCAACCACTGGGTGTCAAACTTACATACTGCACCTTTAAACAAGGTGCACTTTTGGATTTTAACCTCAGCTGGATGTTTTCATTCACTTAGAGCTGTGTTACACACTACATGGAAGGTCAGTTTCAAAAACCCATAATAGGAACATTTCACAGGAGGGTGAATAAACTTCAACCATACATTTCTACTTTGATTATTTCTTAAATACTGACAAATTCTGATCTTATACTATATAAACATCTAATTCACTTTCAAATTTACTTTACTTTTGTTGGTACTTTACTGTGATGAATTGAGTCACATGTAAGACTTTTTCTACCATACAGAGAAACAAGATGCTCCTAAATCCCCCTTATCCACAGCTCAAAATCCTCAGAAGAGAGAAAACAGCTTAGAACGACCTCCAATGAGTAAGTCTTTACACAGATCAACAATACCTAATGTTACATGTTAACCGTGTGTAAATTGTTTTAATAAAATACAACTAGTGCTGCCACTAACTATATTTATATTGATACAGCTATTAACTAATTGTATAAATTGTTATTATTAACTAATCTAAGCAAGTCATTTTCTACCAAAAATCTATTAATTTGCTATAAGATGATATTTAATTTGCAACTTTGATGTTCAGTAGTGTACCATGAAAAAGTACCAATGTAAACAAGTCTTTGACAAAATGTCAAACTAAAATAGAAAAAAACTGAGCGACCGGAAGGGGTGCCTGGTCTGTCAGCGATCCGGGGGTCACTTTGAATGGGTCACGTCAGGCGTTGCCGAACTGCATTGTGGATCCGTCGGCGCTGCTTCAGTGGCGTTGATCGCTGCAGAAGTTGGGACTTTCTAAACTTTTCAAGTGCCAACAGAAGCGCCAGCTATTTAGATCGCTGTATGCAAATACACCAGCTCAGACAGTAGCTGATTGCTGACTAATTTCATTGGCTGACCCTGCTATGACGATCGCGTCAGCCCCAACTTTAGACACGCCCTCTGTCAAGCGTTGACACTGAAGCCCCATGTGAATGGGGTGTTACAGATTGTACCAATCAACTGAGGATTGGGGGAAGGGGTTTAAATTCCGGGAGTTTTTCAGGAGAAATGACCAACCGGGTGGTGGGTCTGAAATACGGGAGACTCCCGGGAAAACCGGGAGTGTTGGCAGGTATCTGCTGACCACTAAGCCACTGTGCCACCCTTCTGACACAATCTACATTGTAAAAACAATATAAATAAAGAAATATTAAACTGAACTTCAAACATTTATGTGTAAATTAATCAATTACAGTAGGGTACATCACACCTGTACATGATCAATCTAACAGTTAAAATAGTTCTCGCAGTGATATTACAAAGTCGAGTCAGAGACTGAGGCTAATTTGAGTGACGCGGTGACATTGCTCATGCTAGTGGTGTTGATGAAACAGTTGGCATTTTATTAAAAGCATGAAAAACTTTAAAAGGTCAAATAATATAAAGATTAAAAATATGAATGTCGATGAACTATCAGCATTGAGTCAGAATGCCTCGTAACAGACCAATATACATCTGCATCTGTTTACACCAAACAACCAATAGTCTCCTGTCAGTTATTTTTTCTATAAATGAGATGATCTTAGTGAGATGTTGATGTGATGAAATGTTACTCCTGTATGCGTCTCAGTGAGCAATAAGATTCCCCTGAGGATTCTTCTTCTGGGTAAAAGTGTGTCCGAAAACCGATGTGTGGGAAACTTGATCTTGGGTCGATCAGCGTTTGACAGTGAAGGTCCTCCAAATGTTGTGGAGAGAGTCGGAGGAAGACTGAAGCACAGACACGTGACGCTCATCAACAGTCCTCAGCTGCTCCACACACACATCTCAGAGGATCAAATCACACAGACACTCAGAGAGTGTGTGAGTCTGTCTGATCCAGGACCTCATGTGGTGGTTCTGCTCCTCCAACATCAGCAGTGTTCAGCAGAAGATCAAGATCGTGTGGAGAAGCTGCAGGACTCTTTCTCTGAGCGCCTTCTTCAACACACCCTGGTGCTCAGCACACAAGAGCCCACTGAACCCAATCAGATTCTGCAGAAGATCATCCAGAAGTGCTCAAACAGACACTTCAGTCTTCAGAGAAGCAGCTCTCCTGATGATCTTCTGCATGCCTTTGAGGACATTGAGAAGAGCAATGAGGGACGACACCTGATTTCTGGAGACACACAGTGTTCCACAGGGGATAAACGGGACACACAGACACGTGAGTGAGACCCTATCTGATGTTTCTAGCGATATATGAATGTTTGGTTCATCTTCTTCTGCTGTTTCAGACTGTGAGAGGCTGAATGTGTTGGTGTGTGGGAGTGATGGCTCACTGAAATCCTCCATCTCAGAGCTGATCCTGCAACACACACACAGAAGATCAGAGAGAGTGAGGACAGACGTGGATCTTCATGGTGGTCTGATCAATGTGCTGGAGCTTCCAGCTCTGTTCAACACTGGGCTCTCAGAGGAGGGAGTGATGTGTCAGACTCTCCGCTGTGTGTCTCGCTGTCATCCTGGAGTTCATGCTTTCCTCCTCATTATTCCTGACGCTCCACTCAATAATGAAGACAGAGCAGAAATAGAGGAGATCCAGAAGATCTTCAGCTCCAGAATCAACAAACACATCATGATCCTCATCATGCAGAACTCAGAGCATCAGACAGCAGAACTCAATGAAGAAACACAGGCTGTCATTCAGAGTTTTGGAGGAAGACATCATTACTTTAATCCTAAAACACAAGTGTCCACACTGATGGAGAACATTGAGAAGATGCTGGAAGAAAACAGAGGAGGCGTTTACTCCACAGAGACATTTCTAGAGACGCAGATGAAAAAAACGATGAAATATGAAGAGAAGAAGAAAGTTTATTCACTGGAGACACACTTACAATCAAAAGGTAATCAGCAAAAAAAAGGATAAAGGAATAATAAGAGAAGATAATTTCTATTTTTGTGTTTAATTAAGTAATACTATTTTATGGTATGTTATCATTTGTACAGTGAAGGTGATATTCAGAACAACATTCTATATTCAATATTTTAATTGGGCAAAGGTCAAGCTTCAGTTTCACAGAGAAAACTTTCTGATTGCAAAATTATAATTTTGGCCAGTCAACTTGCATAGGCTGTGAATAACAGGTAATAAAGTTGTAAATAACATTCGGTTAGTGTCACAGAGTGATCGTTTCGGAGCCACGCGGAAAGTATGAACCGCACAGTGAAAATGAAACTGAAAGCACACACATCATTTAAACAACCATATCGCATTTTAGATTAATGATTATGACAAGCATTTAATATTTTTTTCTTTTATAGCGAACGAGTTGTGCATAAAAATAACGGTTTAACAGTGTCATTATAACTACTGTAGCCTATATGATGTTGAATATAATGCAGGAGGGAATCTGATAATGACAAATGTCTGATTTTACCACTGAAAAAATTGGTCTAATAATGTTGTCAATGACAGATTGCAAGCATATGTCTCAAACATAATAATTTAGCATCAGAATTGTGAATAGTTGTTTTCTGATGTCGTCACTTTACTGTGCATTAATGACCAGGACCAGGTCTGTTCAAGTCCACCATTCAAAGTCTAATAAAAATTTAGCATTTTAACCAACAGTAGACCTAAACATAATATTATTATTGTCGTTTTACCATATGTTTCAGAAATAATAATAGCATACACATATTAACCATTATTTTACATCTACAGTATCGTGAGAAAATCGTGATCTTTATTTTAAGCAAAAAACAAAAAAAAACTTGATTTTTTTTTAGCCAGAATCGAGCAGCTCTAACACTCACCACACCCAAAAACAGTTTGTAAATCTATCCATAATTGTTTAAAACTAATGTATTTGCTCTTTTACAGGTTCAGCTGAGAGTGAAGATGAACTGAGGATTGTTCTTCTGGGAAAAACTGGAGTTGGTAAAAGTTCAACAGGAAACACAATCTTAGGAAGAGATGCATTTAAAGCAACAGCATCTCAAGAATCTGTTACTGAAGAGAGTCAGAGAGAATCATCTAAAATCAATGACAGACGCATCACTGTGATCGACACTCCAGGACTGTTTGATACTGAACTCAGTAAAGAGGAGATCCAGAGAGAAATCAGCAACTGCATCTCCATGATTCTGCCTGGACCACATGTGTTCATCATCGTGCTCAGTTTAGGACAGAGATTCACTAAAGAGGAGGAAACATCAGTGAAGTTTATCCAGGAGACGTTTGGTGAACACTCTCTAATGTTCACTGTGGTGCTCTTCACCAGAGGAGACTTCCTGAAGGACAAAACCCTTGAAGAGTTTCTGGGTAAACCTGGATCTGTAGTCAGAACTCTGCTTGAAACTTGTGGAAACAGATTCCATGTGTTCAACAATAATCAGCCTGAAGACCGAACACAAGTGTCTGATCTACTGGAGAAGATAGACAACATGGTGAAAGCAAACAGAGGAAGTTTCTACTCATGTAAAAAGTTCAGAGAGATGGAGAGAGAAAAACAAGAACAGCAGATGAAGATCCTGATGGACAGAGTCAGAGAAACAGAAGAAGAGATGAAGAGACTAGAGGATGAGAAAGACAGAATGAAGATGATGATTGAGGAAGAACGACAGATTCAGAAGAAAGAATCATTGGAGAAATTTAAACAAGAGAAGGACAGAAGAGAAAGAGAGAAAGAAGATCTTCAGTCTAAACATGAGGAAGAAAAAAACAGGATGAAGATCCAAATTGAGCAAATGACCAGTGAAAGAGAAGAACTGATAAAGAAACACAAAGAAGAGAAAGAGAGAATGAAGATGATGAAGGAAGAACGACAGTGTCAGGAGAAAGAGATAAAGAAGAGAGAAGAAGAACTGAAAAAAGAAATGAGCAAACAAGAGAATCACCAGAGAGAGATGAAAGAGATGAAGAGAG
>CAIGQZ010030414.1:0-12155 GCA_903798205.1 Danio tinwini | reverse complement strand
CCCTGAAAAATCACATGTACATCAGTATTCACTGCCTTTGCTCAATACTTTGTTGATGCACCTTTGGCAGCAATTATAGCCTCAAGTCTTTTTGAATATGATGCCACAAGCTTGGCACACCTGTCTTTGGGAAATTTTGCCCATTCCTCTTTGCAGTACCTCTCTCAGTTCCTGCTGCTGAATAACATCCCCACTGCATGATGCTGCCACCACCATGCTTCACTGTAGGAATGGTATTAGCCTGGTGATAAGTGATGCCTGGTTTTCTCCAGAATCAGAATCAGAATCAGTTTTATTGCCAAGTGTGCTTCACACACAAGGAATTTGTTTTGGCAACAGAAGCTTTCAGTGTACATAAAGTGACGAGTGACAACACAAAATTAAATACAAGAAAAGAAAAGGCAATAGACATTAAACAGAGATGCAGTTAGTCAAAAAGATCTGGATGTTGAATTGTATGTACAGATATGTTGTAAATATACAGGTTATATAAGGTGCTGTGTACAAGTGCGTATGAGAAAGTATTGCACAGTAGGGGAATATTTAACTGTTCATGAGGTAGATGGCCTAAGGAAAGAAACTTTTCCTGTGTCTGGCTGTTTTTGTGCTTGGTGCTCTGTAGCGCCGACCAGACGGTAACAGTTCGAACAGGTAGTGTGCTGGGTGTGAGGCGTCCAGAGTGATTTTACGAGCCTTTTGGCTTCTAATATAATTTCCCTATTTAGAATTTGCAAAGTTTATTTTTTGTTTAATAATTATCTGTTTAATTTAAGGCAACACTGTGGCTCAGTGGTTAGCACTATCCCCTTACAGCAAGAAGTTTTGAGTCAGTTGGCATTTCTGTGTGGAGTTTGCATGTTCTCCCCGTGTTGGCGTGGGTTTCCCCCGGGTGCTCCGGTTTCCCCCACAGTCCAAAGACATGTGGTATAGGTGAATTGAATAAAATAAATTGGCTGTAGTGTATGTAAAATTTGGGATCTGTTTATACAGTTTCTGGAACAAAACCAATTATTGGCACAAACAACAAATACGGCTCACTCTACTGATTGATTGATTGATATGTGTACACTCTCAGAAATAAAGATACACAAGCTGTCACTGGGGTGGTACCTTTTCAAAAAGTACAAATTTGTACTTAAAAGGTCCATATTAATACCTCAAGGTACATATTAGTACCTAAAAAGTACAAAAGTGGTTCTCTTAATATTTTTAGGTACCAGATGAAGCCTTTAAGTACAAATGTATACCTTTTGAAAAGGTACCACCTCAGTGACAGCCTGCATACCTTTATTTCTGAGAGTATATATGTGTATTTTTGTATGTGGAAATACAGTTTTATTTGTCTTAGCCCATGTATAACAACAGATTTACTTGTTTAACTCAATTTGGATGTTTTGGGAGTGAGTTAAAATGTAATTTCATGTTAAATTTCAATACAATTACAATGAAAAAATGTAAAAAAAATTGTAAAAAAAATATCTTAACGGTACGTCAGCTTTACTTAAAATTCTAATGACTGTTTGGCATAAAAGAAAAATCGATAATTTTGACCCATTCAATATGTTTTGGATATTCCTACAAATATACCAGTGCAACTTAAGGTCCAGGATCACATATTAATATTTATATGTATGTTAGTTGTTTCACTATACCTCAGTTACATGCAATTTGTCATGCATTTAAATCATAAAAGGGAAGTTAATGATGTTTAACTGTTTATGTCACTGTAAGATAATAAAACTGTAGTTTTTTTCTATTGTTTTCATGCAGAATGGTATTTATAATGCTTTAAAATAATATGATAGCAGAAATATAATGACAATTCTAGACTAAATTATTACATAGTCAGTAGGGCTGGGCGATATGGCATAAATGCATTCTCAATCAATTATTTTCCATAGTGATCTATATATATTTACAGTATATACAGTATATATATATTTCGATATTAGTTGTTAATTCTCCCAGATTTAAAACTGGATCCCAACAATGACTTAAACCACAAATTAGAGGGTCCATTAAATGGCATAACCTATTTTCGGTGGCCGATAATATTTAGAGGTCAAAAATTCAGTGCATCTCTAATATCAACACACTTTTAGATTCCCATTGTTGCACATTTCTGCTGTGTGATTGGCTCTTAGATCAATATAGAATAAAAAAAGTATTGAGCTTATCATTGTTATCAACATAAATTTTTATTGTGATTTGATATAATATTGTTTATCAGCCTAGCCCTAATTGTCAGTGTTAGTACTTTTTTTTTCACAATTTTTACTTTTAATGACTGAAAGGAAACTCAACATTTGGTTTTAATCGTATATTAATGTTAAAAAAATCATATCTAATTCATGTGTTCATTTGATTTGTTTTTTTTATTGTTTATTTTTTAATTAAATGTTTTATGCCATGAAAATAGCCATTATTGCTGACATGGCATTAAATAAAAAGATATGATATAATATGATATGATATGATATGATATAGTATGTTAGTTGTCATAATAAATTATAATTTGTATTTTATGTGATTTAAAGGTGTTTGCTGTACGATCTGGTGGGGCTACGGGTGTTGTGGTTAAAGGACCAGATGACAAGAGCTCAGTGGCTTTCAGGTAAGTTAACTAGATGCTATTTATATGCTAATACCTACAGTGCTCAACAAGAATGAGTACATATTTTTATCCATTTCTCAGTGAATATAGGTCATATATTTTGGTGCATTTGAACAAAACAGATTCATTAAACTGATATATTTATTATAATAATATTTTAGTCACCAAACATTTTTAGAAATAGAAAGAAAATACATTCAAATTCATGTGAAATACAGAGAAAAAAAATGACAAACTACAACATTTCAACCAAATATAAAAATATATATCACTAACATAAATTTGGGTGCACTAGTTTTTGGACCGTTATTGTAAGTTATTTTGTTAGATTAGCTCAAGATTTGGCTTCAGTACTAACTAATCTAATGTATATTCACAAATATAGTATTGTAAAGTAAATATTGTCTCATTGTTAAATGAGAGAATTGTGAGGCGTGTACTCACCAGCCACTTTATTAGGTACACCTAACTAGTAACGAGTTGGACCCCCTTTCGCCTTCAGAACTGCCTTAATCATTTGTGGCATAAATTCAACAAGGTACTGGAAATAATCCAACAAGGCATTTGCACCCACAGAACTGCCACTCACTGGATATTTTCTCTTTCTCGAACCATTCTCTGTAAACGCTAGAGATGGTTGTGCATGAAAATCCCAGTAGATGAGTTGGACAGGTGTACCTAATAAAGTGGCTGGTAAATTTATGTTGTGCACTGTATATTTACTTGCATAAAGATTACTGATATTCAAGCCTTAGTTACATATAATATTTTTAATTTTACTTTGATATTCCTTTCACATTATATTTTAGCTTTAACATTTTTTTTATTTATTCTTACACTTTTTTTGGCAACATTTCCAATTATTCAATATTTTACTCTACTATTTTCTTAAATTATATAAATTACTGAAACTCTTTTAAACAGATTAAGTTAACACTAAAAACACTGTAAAAACTCTTTAAATGTTGTTTGATTTACAGAATGGACGACAAAGGAGAGGTGAAATGTATCAAATTCTCAATAGGAAACAAAATTTTAGCAGTTCAGCGCACTACAAAATCAGTGGTGAGTGTCATTGATCATCATAATAAATGCAGTTATTATGCACAGGTTCACTTTAAGCTAATTATTTTCTCCTTCTCTCTCTTTCTTTTTTTTTTTAGGATTTCATAAACTTTATTCCTGACTATCCACACTTGGAATTCTCCCATGAGTGCAAGGTATGTCCCTAAAATGATCAGACATTGACTATAACGCATTTAACGTCAAGTTATTATGAATATGAATTGTTTATTCAAATATTCAGGATCAACTAAATATTTGGTAACACTTTAGTTTTAGTAACAATTGACAGCATTTACTACTGGCTTATTACCTGCCTATTATTAAGATATCAACTGTTTATTAGCACTTATAAAGTATGAACTTATTCTACATCCTTAATCCTCCCCAATATCTAACCTACTACCTTATTAGCTATTAATAAGCAGCTAATTAATAGTTTGTTTAGCTAAAATTCTTAGTTAATGGTTTGTTGATTTGTATTGTACATTAAAGTAATGTGTGACCAAATATTTTTAAGGATATTCATTCTTTTATTTAGATTTACTTACACAAATATTCAGCACATCCCGAAAATTATATACAAATTAAAATTGATGCTTAAAATTGAGTTTTGGATCTTAATAAATTTTATTTTAAAATGTAGTAGAATAATATTTCACAGCATTAACATTTTCACTATTTTGATTAAATTAATACAACCAGAGGGAGCGTCAGAATTTAATGTATATTTAATTTATTTAATGTTTGTTTTTCTGATAATTTCATTAATCATCTTCAGACAAAGAATGCCAGTATCCTTGGGTTTTGTTGGACCAACTGGAATGAGATTGTATTCGTCACTGATCAAGGAATTGAATTCTATCAGGTACTCTTTATAAAATCAGTAATTAAACAAAGTGATTTTTTTTTAATTATACAATTTAAACTGAGTCCATGTTTTTCATCTGTTCAGGTTCTACCTGATAAACGAACCCTGAAGCTCTTAAAGAGTCAGAGCATCAATGTGAACTGGTACATGTACTGTCCAGAGACGGCAGTTCTCCTGCTTTCCACCACTGTGCAGGGGAATGTGCTTCAGCCGTTTGCTTTCAAGGTGAGTGTGCGGTTTTATTGCAGGGGTTTCAGTCTTAGCAATTCCACAGAAAATCCAGTTCATAATGTTGAAAATTATTATTAGGAAGTCTGAAATATTATGGAAAAGAAATATTTTCTGTAAAGTTATAGTATTATTGGTTTCACTCATTTTCATTTTTTAAACGATTTTAAAATATATATTTTATTCCAAATTATTATATTATATATATTATATTATATTATATTATACTATATTATATTATATTATATTATATTATATTGTAAAATCATATTTATTTATAATTTTACTAGTTTTGTTTAATCACAATTTGGATTTAGAAATTTAAATATATATAATTTTTATTGTTTAATTTAATTTGCTATGTTCATTTTTTAGGATAAATATATTACATTATTTTGAATCCAGTTTCAATAATTAGTTTTTTCTTTTGTACTAATGCATTTATTCATCTATAATTTGTAATTACTTACTGCATTGTTATTTTTATTTCATTGGTTAACTATTTATTAATTGTTTTAGATATTTTAGATATTTTTGTTTTAAATATCTTTTTTTGTTTTTTCTCCAACATTTACATGGACCATCTAGCACAGTGGTTCCCAACCTTTTTTCCAAGCGACCCCTATTTTAACGCTGACATTTTTTAAAGACCCCCCCCCACACACAGACACAGAAACATACACACAAAAAAAAGCACACACTGACTAGCATATAACATTGAGCTAATATTGTGTTTAATACATTCAAAAACAACAACTCGGAACTATTGACTTTTTCTCAACAACAGTTTTACAGCAGCCCATTTAACATCATGTACAAATAACATGTACAAATTTATCTGTTTAACTTAATAAAAGGTGAAACATGCACTCATAGGAAAAAATTTGGGGGTTTACCAACCGTCTGTGGGTGTCTGGTGCTCTGATGTCTCTTTAGTTTGCAGGGCTTCATGCTTTCATTCGCTAGTCTGTCACCACAGATGACATACTCAATTCTCACCTTGTCCATTGCTTCAATGAAACCAAATTCAAGATAACTATCCAAATAAATCCTTGCTTTCTTTTTAGCACATTCATTTTTATCTCCTTCCTGGCGCTTTGCCATATCTTCTTTTTGGTGCATCTTTTTTTAAGTTTGCTAATGTAAGCTCTGGCCTATGTTCCCACTCTCACGATACACTGTAACATTCTCAACGTTAATATAATCTATTATTTTTCTATATTAGGTTTTTTCCTCCAAATAATCAGAATTGAATTATTTAATAAATGAAATTAATTTCCTTAAAAAAAAAACAAAAAAACTTTGCTCTTGGCGACCCCTTAAATCATTAGCGACCCCTACTGGGGGTCGCGACCCCCGGGTTGGGAACCACTGATCTAGCACTACCAATAAAATTTTCTAATAAAAAATACATTTTATTTAGTTTTCATTTAGAACTTACTTTATAATAATATTATTTGCATTATTATAGCCAGTTTCCCTTGAGGACCCTAAAGTAAATCACTGTTTTACTTTTTTATTCATTCATTCATTTTCTTTTTGGGTTAGTCCATGAATGAACCGCCAACTTATCCAGCATATGTTTTATGCAGCGGATGCCCTTCAAGCTCCAACCCATCACTGGGGATCACCCATACACTCTTATTCACACACATACACTACGGACAATTTTAGCTTACCCAATTCACCTATAATGCATGTGTTTGGATTTGTGGGGGAAACCAGAGCACCCAGAGGAAACCCACGCGAACGCGGGGAGAACATGCAAACTCCACACAGAAATGCCAGCTGACCAAGCCAAGGCTCGAACCAGCGACCTTCTTGCTGTGAGACGACAGCACTAATCACTGCACCATCACGCCGCCATACTATTATATTTTACAGTATTATTCAAATGCATTCCAATGCATTATTCAAAGAGTTTTGCATCTGCAGACTTGAACCATAAGAGGGCAACAGTGACACAGGTTAACTCTGAAACTGGATTGTTATACCTTGAAGCTTACTCTAATTGTAATGTTATTTGCTTTAGACTGCGACCATGTCAAAGATGTCTAAGTTTGAGATTGAGCTGCCAGCGGTGCCTAAACCAGCCAAACTCAGCCTCTCTGAAAGGGACATCGCCGTGGCAACAATGTAAGACCTGTGTATGAGCACTGAAGCCAATAATAGACTTTTAAATTCTGTTTTGTATTGCAATAGTCAATGAAAAAAGCTACATAACACTGTTTGCATCCACTTATTGTCATTTGATGTATTTATATTGATATTGAGATAACACAAAAACACTAGATATAAATGCCAAGACTCAATAAAACATTCTAAGGTGTTAAAAAACATGTTAGGAAAACCTGTCTATCATTTTTTATATCTATGTCTATCTTTATTTCTTTTTTATCTGTCTTTCTCTATTTACTGGTTCTTTCTTTCTTTCTTTCCTTCCTTTTTTCCTTTCTTTCTGTCTGTCTGTCTGTGTTTGTCTCTCTTTCTCTCTTTCTGTTCTGTCTGTCTCTATTGACAGGTTTATCTTTTTTCTTCATCTCTTTCTTTTATCGTCTTTTCAGTCTCTTTCTTACTTTCTTTTTTAGTCTCTTTCTGTCCATCTGTCTGTCTTCCTATCTTTTTGTCTGTCTGTATCCATTTACTGGTTTATCCTTTTACTTTTTTCTTTTTCATCTCTTTTTGTTCTCTCTTTTCAATTTCTTTCTTTCTATCTTTCTTTCTTTCTTTCTTTCTCTGTCTTTGTGTTGTTTTTCATCTCTCTATATTTATCCGTTTATTTGATCTTCAATTTCCATTTGTAAAATTTCCATTAGTCTCTTTTCTGCTCAGCATTTGCTAAGTCCATATGAAAGTAATAGGGAGCAAAATCTGTGCCAAGATTTCCCAAACAAATCCAGTTTTTTTGCAAACAAACACAATCTGCTTTGCAAACAATCACTCAATTGGCAAACAAACAGAAATCACTTTGCAAAAACAAATGTCAGTTTGAGCAAAAATCCAGTGGTGGTAACAAATAAACGTATTGTGTTTTACAAATCTAAATTACACTCAGCGGCCAATTTATTAGGTACACCTTACTAATACCGAGTTGGACCCAGTTTTTCCTTAAGGACTGCCTTAATCCTTCGTAGCATAGATTAAACAAGGTACTGGAAAATTTCCTCAGATTTTGGTCCATATTGACATGAATGCATCACACAGTTGCTGTAGATTTGTCAGCTGCACACGTCCATGATGCAAATCTACTGTTACACCACATCCCAAAGGTGCTCTATTGGGTCGAGAATGGTGACTATGGAGGCCATTTGAGTACAGTGAACTCATTGTTATGTGCAAGGGATGGAAATGGTCAGCAACAATACTCAGGTAGGCTGTGGCATTGACACAATGCTCAATTGGTACTAATGGGCCCAAAGTGTGCCAAGAAAATATCCCCCACACCATTACACCACCACTACCAGCCTGAACTGTTAATATAAGGCAGGATGGATTCATGCTTTCATGTTGTTGACGCCAAATTCTGACCCTACACTCTGAATGTCGCAGCAGAAATTGAGACTCATCATACCAGACAACGTTTTTCCAATCTTCTATTGTCTAATTTTGGTGAGCCTGTGGGAATTGTAGCCTTAGTTTCCTTTTCTTAGCTGACAGGAGTGGCACCTGGTGTGGTCATCTGCTGCTTTAGCCCATCTGCCTCAAGGTTGGACATGTTGTGCGTTCAGAGATGCTCTTCTGCATACTCAGACCAGCCAGTCTGGCACCAACCACCATGCCACGTTTAAAGTCACTTAAATCATCGTTCTTCCTCATTCTCATGCTCGGTTTGAACTGCAGCAGATCGTCTTGACCATGTCTACATGCCTAAATGCATGTAGTTGCTGACATGTGATTGGCTGATTAGAAAATTGCATTAACAGGCTTTTTGACAGGTGTACCTAATAAAGTGGTTGGTGAGTGTATATTTCATAAATAAATACAGTCCATCTGCATGTAACTACATGTAGCCTTTGAACAAACACATCTACAGCAGTGCATACATCACTTTTTGATGATTTTTGTTCCTGTTTTTTATTAGTTATAATTAAGGATGGAAACACTCTTTCTCTCATATTGCAGTTATGATCAGCTGTATGTCATGTATCTGAAACATCATTCCAGAACCACCAACAGTCCAGGAGCAGAAGTGGTCCTGTATCATCTGCCCAGGTATTATACTATATTTTATTAATATTGTCCCAAAATATTGTGTTCTGCTCCCTTGAATAGTTCACCCAAATATAAAAATGTCCTCATTTACTCACACTCAAGTGGTTCTAAACATATACAATTGTTTTTCTTTTGTTGAACACAAAACAAGATATTCTGAAGGAAAAATCTGATTTTTACCTACATTCTTCAGCATTTCATCCTTTATTTCTAACAAAAGAAAGAAACTCAAACCGGTTTGAAACTAATGGAGTATGAGTATTTTTGGGTGAACTATTCCTTTAATGTTCAGTTCTGCGTTTTAGCATTTGTTTCCCTGTTTATCTGTCTGTGAATTGTAGAGAAGGCACCTGTAAGAAGACTAATGTGCTGAGACTGAACACCACAGGAAAGTTTGCCATAAATGTAGTGGATAATCTTGTTGTGGTTCACCATCAGAGCACGCAGGTGAGTTTGACAAGCTTTCATGTTTATAATTATCTGATATTATCACATGATACAATCACGATGCATTCAGGTTGTTTTTCTGGAATTGCATATGTCTGATTAATATTAAATATGCACTTATATTAAAATTCTAATCAATATTTTAATATTTATTTATTCATTCATTCATTCATTTTCCTTCGGCTTAGTCTCTTTATTCATTCATTTTCCATCGGCTAAGTCTCTATTCATCAGGGCTCGCCACAGTGGAATGAATCGCCAACTTATCCAGCATTTGTTTTACACAGCGGATGTTCTTCCAGTTTAGCTTATTCAGTTCACCTATAGCACATGTCTTAGGACTATGGGGGAAACCGGAGCACCCAGAGGAAACTCACACAAACATGGGGAGAACAAGCAAACTCCACACAGACATGCCAACTGACCCAGCCGGGACTCGAACCAGCAACCTTCTTGCTGCTAACCACTAAGTTACCGTGTCGCCTTAATATTTAATATTTTTGTCATTAAATTAAAATAATGAATTGAAAAATAATTTACCTTTTAATTTACATTTTTGTGGATTTTATTAATTTATATATTTGTATCAGTTTATATTGAAATATGAAGTTGTTCTTTTCTTGTAATGTTTTATTTTAGGTATATTGATCTGGCCTTAAGTTTCTCATGTGGCAATAAATAAATAAGCAATTAAATTAAATGTTAATTAAATTGTACATAAAAATAGAGCGTCAAATTTAAATAATTCCTTAAAGTGATTTTAAGCTTCACAAAATTTTTAAATATCTTCTACAAATGAGTCCTCATTTTAAGATTTTGCTGTATATTACCTTGAACATTGCTATTAACTGTTAAACTAAAATCATAAAACGAAATATTTCTGATTCTTGACATAAAATGAATGTTTGCTAAAAATGTAAATGAGCAGATAAAGAAATGTCTAATATAGCCAATAAGATATATACAGTGTGTGTGTGTTAGTGTATTTATTTATTTACATAAAGCTCTAATGGGCTACATGGTGGCTCAGTGGTTAGCACTGTCGCCTCACAGCAAGAAGGTTGCTGGGTCAAGTCCAAGCTGGGCCAGTTGGCATTTCTGTGTTGAGTTTGTATGTTCTCCCCGTGTTGGTGTGGGTTTCTTCCAGGTGCTCCGGTTTCACCCACAGTCCAAACACATGAGCGATAGGTGAATTGAATAAGCTAAAATGGCCGTAGTGTATGAGTGTGAAAGAGTGTGTATGGATGTTTCCCATTGTTGGGTTGCAGCTGGAAGGGTATCCGCTGTGTAAAACATATGCTGGATAAGTTGGCGGTTCATTCCACTTTGGCGACCCCTGATGAATAAAGAGACTAAGCCGAAGGAAAATGAATGAATGAATAAAGCTCTGATCTATTAATTGTATCTGATTATCTCTGATTAATTGTAAATACTTTTATATAAATATTTTTATTTCTTATTTGTACACATTACACATAAACCATCCACAACCTTTATTGTTTACTTTATTTTTTTACTAATTTAAATGCCATTCTGTGTTTTTATGTATGTGTGTATATATATGTGTATATATGTATATGTGTGTGTGTGTGTGTATATATGTGTGTGTGTGTATATGTATATGTGTGTGTATGTATTAGGACTGCACAATATTGGAAAATCTAGCATTGTGATGTGAATAGATTTTCACCAGATAACTTGAATATCTCTATTTGGAAAGAATTTGTAATGTTAGATCTATTGGGATGATTCTGCAGTGAGAGTGTCTCCATAAAATCTAATAAACAATCTATAAATATTTTGGTTGTGGTCTGCAATTTGCAGTGCATTTCTGTATATGCTTGTGTTGTGAGTATTTTCACGCATAACAATCTATAAATACAATTAAGACAAAGATACAATTGAAAAAGTGTTTTGATAAAAGTGTTATTAAAAAAATAAAAAAGATTCAATAAAGTTAATCATTGTTAACTTATGCCTTAATGCTTTTAAGGTCATTATACAATCACAGGCATCTAAAAAAAACATGCAAATGATGAATTATAATCCAGACTCAACATTGCATAATCTCGCAATGTGACTATTGCGAATGATCACAATACGATATCGATGCTGAAATGATATATTCTGCAGCCCTAGTATATACAGTGCATCCAGAAAGTATTCATCCTTCACTTTTTCCAAATTTTTTTGTAACAGCCTTATTCCAAAATGGATTAAATTCATTTATTTCCTCAAAATTCTACACACAATACCCCATAATGACAATGTGAAAAAATAGTTTTTTAAATTGTTGCAAATTTATAAAAAAAACCCCTGAAAAATCACATGTACATCAGTATTCACTGCCTTTGCTCAATACTTTGTTGATGCACCTTTGGCAGCAATTATAGCCTCAAGTCTTTTTGAATATGATGCCACAAGCTTGGCACACCTGTCTTTGGGAAATTTTGCCCATTCCTCTTTGCAGTACCTCTCTCAGTTCCTGCTGCTGAATAACATCCCCACTGCATGATGCTGCCACCACCATGCTTCACTGTAGGAATGGTATTAGCCTGGTGATAAGTGATGCCTGGTTTTCTCCAGAATCAGAATCAGAATCAGTTTTATTGCCAAGTGTGCTTCACACACAAGGAATTTGTTTTGGCAACAGAAGCTTTCAGTGTACATAAAGTGACGAGTGACAACACAAAATTAAATACAAGAAAAGAAAAGGCAATA
>CAIGQZ010030409.1:0-10224 GCA_903798205.1 Danio tinwini | reverse complement strand
ATATATATAAATACAGTTTTTTTTTTTACTTTGAATCTGCACCAAGGCCCACGACAACTTCCTCCTATGCTGTTTCCTTAACCTGCAAGTCTTTACAAATTATTAAGATCCTACAGCACTGTCTGCTTCTCACGCTCTACGAGGAGTGTCATTCATGTCTGGTGCACTCAGAAGACAATCGCCTGTGACATCATGTCATTTTGTTTGTGATTGTCAGGATGTTGTAGGCCTAGTTATAATAATATTTATACAATATAGTTATAATAATATTTATACATGATCAAACTAGTGTTACTTTCTCCGCTTCATCGATGTCCAGCGGCAGAGTAAAGGCTCGGTAATTCATGCTTGTGCAAAGGATGAGACAGACAAATGTATTCAATTCATGCCCTTCTTTTAGTTATTTTCGTGTTGTCAGGTTCACAGAGCAAACAGCTCCCGGGTGGAATAACGTGTGTGAACGAATAAGCCGAATAAAGCATCTTTCGCTGCTTCAAGTGTACAGCACACAGCCAGCTCACATCATCCAGCATGCGTGTCGAACTGCACTACCCACAATACACTTCGCTATGGACTACAACTCCCGTAAATAGCAGTCTTAAAGCGGCCACTTTATTTCCCCTCTCCTGCAACACTAGTGTGCAACTTCAGCAAAACTGATACTAAAATTGTTTTACATTTGGTTTGCTAAATAAATATGTTGCAGTTTTTAAATCATTTAAGTTCATTTGATTGATTATATATAAATCAGTTGATATTATTGACGCGTTTATTGGGTTAAATTGCTACTTTTTAACTGTCATTCAATGTGTTTTGGTCATTATCAATGCACTGTCACTTTAATTGAGCATGAGCAGCGCAGCAAAAATAGACCCAGCGCCGAAACTATCGCAGCACTGCTGCTTCAGTGATGCTCACCCCTCGCGCTGACGCACTGCTTATGCGTGCGGTATGAAAGCTCTAATCTGTTAACATGGACAGCGAAAAAACACGCTCTGCTCGCGCGCTGCTGGCGATTGCGGTGTGAAACAGGCTTTAGACTTTTATTTTAGTCTCCTGTTGTTGATTAATGATTGTGACGACGGTCTGTTAAATGTTTGGCAGCTATAATTTCAACATTTTTCCTCCACTAATGTGTACTTTCACTTTCACTTGACTGTTAAATATGGGGATCCTGACGTGTATGTTACATTCCGCCTATATCAAATCCCTTTTATTGTCACATCAGCAGAGTGTGTGCTATGACGAGTGTTATAGCTTAAGTGCTAGCTTAAATATAACAACATACTTCAAAACAATATAACATTAACAGTTAAATACAGTCCGTACAAAAGACAATAAATACGTAAAAAAGAAAACACATTGCACAAATATGTAGAAACGATTAGACAAGTACACGGTCAAAAAGGTGTGCACATGTACATGCAATATTGTTGTTAAGTAAAGTTTTCAGTTAAAATACCGTGCATGCTGCATTGCGCTGGTATGAATGCAGTAAGGATATTTAGGGACTCTGTGTGGGGTGTGTCAAGTGTTCATCAGCCTTGATAGTCTGTAAGAAGAATAGCTTTCCTTCAGTCGACTGGCCTGTGATCAGATGTTGCGGAACCGCTTGCCTGAGGGCAGCAGAGAGAACAGTCGGAGTGCATGACTTGGGTGGCTAGAGTCGCTGATGATTCTTGCGGCCTGAACATGTTAAATAAAAAAAAGCATTTGTGAGCTGAGGGAAATGCGCACAAGTGAAGTAAGTTATTAAGTTTCTGCCACGTCTCACACTAGAATCGTTAAACTGCTGTAACCTGAAGCATTTGAGTTAGCATTAACTGTGAAAGAGATGCTGTAAACTGGAGAAATTAACACAGTTTAACCTTGTTGGGACAGAATAGACTGCACTGTGGTCTATTAATAGAGAGAGAGTACGAGCGATGCAGATATCCATACTGTGGGATCTGATATTCCAGTCAGACACCAGAACACTTCACACACACTTCCCTGTCAAATGATTGAAAAAAAAAACAACAACAACTAAAAAAACCAACGCTGTATCACAACTGAACTCATACAATTTCGTAGAAATTAGCCATTAGACTGACAAAATGCAAAATAGTTACATTTCCTTCATAAGGTCAGGATGAAAAAACACATGAACTACACACGCATACCGAACTGTGACATGACAACCGGACGGTTAGTTTTATTTCATAAACTATCCCATCTCTTTCAAAAATATATGTATAAAATATAAATATATTATATTGTATGATGATATACACTCACCGGCCACTTTATTTGTCTGACCTTTCACTTTAACTGACCGAACTGCTCGTTAATGCAAATGTCTAATCAGCCAATCACATGGCAGCAACTCAATACATTTAGGAATGTAGACATGGTCAAGACGATCTGCTGCAGTTTAAACTGAACATCACAATGGGAAAGTAAGGCATGGTTGTTGGCGCCAGACGGGCTGGTCTGAGTATTTCAGAATCTGCTGATCTACTGGGATTTTCATGCACAACCATCTCTATGGTTTACAGAGAATGATCTGAAAATATCCAGTGAGTGACAGTTCTGTGGGCCTGAATGTCTTGTTGATGTCAGAGGAGAATGGTCAGACTGGTTGGAGCTGATAGAAAGGCAACAGTAACTCAAATAACCACTCGTCACAACCGAGGCTGCAGAAGAGCATCTCTGAACACACAACACTTTGAACCTTAAGGCAGATGGGCTACAGCAGCAGAAGACCACACCGGGTGCCACTCTTGTCAGCTAAGAACAGGAAACGGAGGGTTAGAATTTGGCGTCAATAACATGAAAGCATGGATCCATCCTGTCTTGTATCAATGGTCCAGGCTGGTGGTGGTGGTGTAATGATGAGGAGAACACTTTGGGTCCATTAGTACCAATTAAGCATCATGTAAACACCACAGCCTACCTGAGTATTGTTGTTGACCATGTCCATCCCTTTATGACCACAGTGTACACATCTTCTGATGGCTACTTCCAGCAGGATAACGTGCCATGTCATAAAGCACAAATCATCTCAGACTGGTTTCTTGAACATGACAATGAGTTCACTGTACTGAAATGGCCTCCACAGTCACCGGATCTCAATCTAATAAAGTACCTTTGGGAAGTGGTGGAACGGGAGATTCACATCATAGATGTGCAACCCACAAATCTACAGCAACTGCGTGATGCTATCATGTCAATATGGAGCAAAATCTCTGAGGAATATTTCCAGTACCTTGTTGAATCTATGCCACGAAAGATTAAGGCAGTTCTGAAGGCAAAAGGGGGTCCAACCCAGCACTAGTAAGATGTACCTAATAAAGTGGCCGGTGAGTGTATGTATATCTACAACATAATATAATCATTCAAGGAATTTTTAAAAATACTAAATGCCTGCAATTCAAACAAAGGTGTGTGCACGTTTATGCATCCAGTAACAGCTGATTTAATGTTTTTACAAGTTACAGCTGATACATTTGTTTCCTCAGAAATATTTAGATAAACCACTGCATACTATTGAGATTCTTCATTAAACATGAAACACAAGTCAGACAATTAATACTATTTTTGTTTTTGCTTTCACTATAGTATTGACAGATCATAAGTCATACCTCCTGTAGCATTAGGAAATCACAGCAAACCATGCAGACACCAGCAGGAAAGTAACACATATTGATGCTGCAAGACTGGAAGACGAACCTAAGCACAAAAGATGGTTATTACTGAGTAAATCTGTAAAAGCAATCTGTAAAAACACTATGAGAAATCAGCAGGTTCACATACTAGTATGTCATGTCACAATCACAACTTGGTTCTAAAGCAAAGACATTTTTAAACATAAATTGAAAGTGAAAGTAAAAATAAAAGTATTTTACGTGAAAGTGAAAGTAAAAATTTACATGAAAAATCCCAACTGTTTCAATACCATGTTGTCAAGGTGAAAATAATACAATTATAATAATATCAATATCATGATTCTTTACTCTCCACTACAGGCTTGTATTCACTACCAAACGCTTGAATTTCACTGACGACATTACCATTGAAGCTTTTATGGAGTTAACTTGTTAACAAAGGTTCGGCAGCGGAACCACACCTCACTTTATCTCCTTAACCAATCACCTACTGCCTAAAACTTATTTAGGCAGACCAGCCCTCTAGCACTGTTCTTCTCGTTTTTTCGAACCCACCCTATCTCCCTTTATTTCCTTGTTTACTATTCACAATCCTACATCCCTCTCTTCTATCCTCTTACTTCCCTTCCCCTTCATACCACTGTTCTCGTACCATCCCCTTCAAGTCTAGCTCAAAGTGTGGCGTGGTCCATGCTGGTGAACACGCTGCTGATGCTGCAGCATTGATGGAGGTTGCTGATCTCTACTTCATAAACCCCAGAGTCTGTGGTTCTGGTGTTTGTGATGGTCAGAGATCCAGTCTGATGATCCCCCTCCAGCCTGTCTAAGAATCTCTCTTTACACTGATCTTCAGTACAGATCTTATTAGCTGTTACAGTGATTTCAGCAATGCGGAAAAACCATTGCATCAAATAATTTGGTTGTAGCTCATTGGAAAGGAAAATGGGGGGGAGGGGGAGGGGGGGGGGTTGGGTCGTGGATGAAAGTGAAGAGGATTAGGGAGAAATGAAAGTGAACAGCGGACGGGGGAGGAGGGCAGTTGAGGAGGGGGATCAGTAAAATGAAGTGCCGGATCAGATTTCAGAGGTGCCGGATCCGACGTGTTCCGGATTTCTGGAAAAATCTGAATTTGCCACTCGTCTTCTTTTAAAAAAGACGCGGTTGCAGTTCTTGTTGATTGTCCTATCTCTACAGATTTGGTAAGTGTGTGATCAGTGTTATTTGTTTATGTTTATTCAGATGGCAAAGCTAGTTAGTATCATCAGCAGTACTCTTTTAGTTTTTAAATGCATACCTTTGTCAAAATTATTTAGTTATTAATATAGCGATGTTAACGTACTGTAAATTTATGTAATAACATGTAAACACCTTAATCAAACTATTACTGTCGTGTAGGATTTTCACCTCATTTTGTGACAGGAAAGTCTATACACACACGGCTGTCTGATGCTATTCTCTGTGCCTACCAAGTGCATCTAAGTTAGCGAGAAATGCTGAGGGTTTTATTTTCACTTATACTGTGTGCTGTATCAATAATTCCATTAAA
The DNA here is from genome assembly GCA_903798205.1 of Danio tinwini. NCBI lineage: Eukaryota > Metazoa > Chordata > Actinopteri > Cypriniformes > Danionidae > Danio > Danio tinwini. The sequence goes on along the minus strand of CAIGQZ010030409.1, from coordinate 5,031 downwards.
ATGACACTCTTCCAGCAGTTCCTTGCATCCAATATCTCGATTGTTTGTCACGGGGGGCATACATGACATGTCCCTGAATGAAAGTGAAAGTGCCAAACTGCAATTAAAGTCGACAAATTAAGAACAATACACCCGAAATTAAATAAAATGTAATACAGAAAATGTGGATAGTTTGGTGACGCAATGATGTCAATCAAACTATGTGCTACAACATGTAAAACGGGATCATGAAAGGAACATTCAAAAAGCAACTCATGTAAAAACCTTAATCATATTACTGTCTTATTTAGATTAGGGCAAATATTTTGATTACTGATGTTCATGTAAATGTAGTCACTGTCTATCTCCCCTCCGTCTGTGTTTGTGTTGCCGCTGTGAAAATCAGCGCGTGCACGTACTGAAACTCAGTCATTTTCATGCAAACCCTTCACTCTTTCGCCACACAACACTAACACTCTTAACACTCAACCACTAAACAGAGCTGGACTCACCCACTTTCCTGACTTTTTTCAAACTAGAAGTGTGAAAACACCCTGCTGAGACAGGGGGGTGGGGGTTCATGGCCCTTTAATGTACAAGTGGCTGAAACTCACTGATTTTGAGGTGGGAACTAGCGGACATGCAATAACTTTAATCACAAGTTAAATACAAAACAAAAGTCTCCATCTGGAGCTCCTTCACGAGACTCCACACTTGTAAACACTCGCTCCATCGGGCTCACGGCTCTTATCTCCGCCCACACTTGTCAGTGCTACCAAGTCGACCAATCACAGAGCTTGTGCTACGCGTCGTTGTGACGTGTAGTTACATTTTTTGAGAGGTGTACATCAGCGTCGCTGACGGCCACTGCGAGGGCTATGCTACCACACTTAGGTGTGCGCTTGATGCAAAAGTATAAATCAGCCTTTACATAACATGCATAAAAACTCACCATGGACAGTAACTCTGAAAGCCTTTTCACTGGTATTGTGTTTGCTGTAGAACTTCAGCTGATAGTCTCCAGCATCTGTGTTTCTGATGTTCATGATGGTCAGTGATCCAGTCTGATGATCCAGCTTCAGTCTGTCTCTGAAATTCTCATTATCTTTATTACACTGAACATCTGTACAGGTCTTACTGATATCTCCATTGACTTGAGCAATGAGGGTGTTATTAAAATAAAATCTAATTTTGTCCTGCTGGATTTTTTCAACACGGGTCTCTAGAATTACTGACTCTCCCTCAATCGCTGATACCATGTCTGCAACATCAGATGAACCTGAAAAAAATAAAAATTATCTATTCATTTTTGGCACAATGGGAGAAAAACACAAAAGAAAAATCTGCTGTTCATTTATTAGAGGTGTCAACATTTATTGTTTCTTCGGTGCACCGCGATGCAGACGGGGACAATTCAATATCGGTACAGTAATAATCATAACCGGTTCTTACGTACTGATGTCATTTATCTCCTATGCGGGATGTCGCAGTAGAATACTATGGCAAAGACGGCGAGGGCGAGTATTTACAATGCTCCAACTACTTAAAAGGTAGATCATTATGCATAGTTTTACTACTTGTGCATTTGCTGGAAAGTCTTTCATTGACACTGAAAAAGGCACAGCACACGAGCCGCTATTTCACTACTAGAGAGAAATGCTGTAAAAATCCATCTCTGCCTCTCTCTCTCTCTCTCTCTCTCTCTCTCTTACTTTGGACATTTGACCCAATTATTATGCACATAAAGACTGTAACCGCGGCAGTTCTTCCCGCGTTACTCATCAGTGAACAGCGCTTTCATTTCTAAAGCCAATCGCAGCCCTTTCTGTTGAGTAGGTGAAGACAATGACCAGTCATAGGGGTGTAAGACATCATTTGACATCGCTCAAAATGCAAGCAGGATAATATTTACATTCTGTGCATGTGCTGGAGTTTTGTTTGATACATTCGAAAAGAGTGTTTACTTTGAGCAGGTCAAATTAAAGGTACAGTTCATATATTTTACTGCTTGTATAAAAAGACAAAATTGTATTACAAATAGTATATAAATATTAATATATTTATAGATTTAAAAAAAAAAATATGTGTTGTGAAGAAAAAGTCTAATTATGAATGGAAATGGTCAATGCACCATGATGCACCGAGATATCGAATTGAACCGAATTGATGGCATGATAATCGTAACCGAACCGAACCGAACCATGAGAGCAGTGTAGGTTCACACCTCTATAATTTATGTCAAGCTGAAAACATATCAAAGATTAAAGCAAACACTACTGATTTACATAAATGTGACCCTGAACCACAAAGTCAATCATAAGTGTCCTTTTTTGAAAAAGTAAATTTTCATATCAAATGGAAGCTGAATAAATAAGCTTTTTATTGATGTATACATTGTAAAGACAATGATTGATCAAGATAAAACTAATCTAGAATCTAATCGCCTTTAAAGATGTCCAATTAAGTTTAGCAATGACATTACTAATCAAACAATGAGTTTTGATAAACAGTGCATCCGGAAAGTATTCATAGCGCTTCACTTTTTCCACATTTTTTTGTTACAGCCTGTGCAGCAATCCACCAATCTTGTATGGTAGAGTGACCAGAAGGAAGCCACTCCCCACCTGGAATTTGCCAAAAGGCATCTGGAGGACTCTCAGACCATAAGATCTCTAGTCTGATGAGACTAAAATTTAACTCTTTGGAGTTGCCAGGCGTTACATTTGGAGAAAACCGGGCACCGCTCATCACCAGGCTAATACCATCCCTACAGTGAAGCATGGTGGTGGCAGCATCATGCTGTGGGGATGTTTTTCAGCAGCAGGAACTGGAAGACTAGTCAGCAATGTACAGAGACATCCTGAATGAAAACCTGCTTCAGAGTGCTTTTGTCCCAGCAATAAAATATTACCATGGTTTAAAATGGCAGTGCATTAAAAGATGCCCATCCATCCATAATAAAACATTAAAAATAAAACTCGGGTTCAACTGAACTATTAATAAATAAATTAAATAAATAAACAAATACCAAAAAAAAAAAAGGGTGAAACATTTGACATTCCTCCCCCTACTGTTGAAATAACAGCTATACAACCTAGACGGACCAAGCCTTCTTTCAGAAACCACATTAACAATACGCTTCTAGAATACTAATAAATTTCACTCCATTTCAAAATAGACTTTAACATAACTCATAATATTAATTCTCGTCGAGTAGCACATTAAGGTAACAGTTGCAAAATAAAGCTGAACCACGCTTTTATAGACCGATAGAGAGATGGCACATGTCTTACCGTGATCTGGAAAAATCATAAAAAACATTAACCAAAACAGAAGCTCCATTTTCACAAAGTTTCAGCGACAAATGTAGGTTCTGAGATAAAGATATCGACAAATAAAAGCGAAAGTGAAGGTTAGATTTTTCTATATGTAGGTGGGGGTCTCCAATATTATCTGGATGCAGCCTTGATTATGCAAGCTGGGACTGTCTGCCGGACACACTGAGCTCAATAGAGCTAGCGACGTCACTTGTGTGTTGGGTGTGCGCGGCTCAGCTTACAAATGCACCGGGTCTGCATCCATGGGCGGCACACTGCTGAGAGCGAGAGCACAGTCCTTTGAAATGAGATGCTGGGCTGTTTCTAGATAGATTGCTTCACGCATTTGAACAGAAACTAATTTAATTATTACAAGTTAGAGACATTTTATTTAAACTGTTACACAGATTTTACTATGCCAAGACATTTTTGAAAAGATTCAAGTCGGATATACATGCTGCTCCTTCTGTAATGTACCCAGTGAAACTGATGATCATATTTTTTTTTTTGGAATTGCCCTCATGCACAATGCTTTTGGATTGAACATTCTTCGGTTATTCATTGCAAAATAGTACAGGGATTCTTGTTATCTTTTAAGGATATCTGTTGGGTTTTTCCAATACCCCTGATCAGGCCCAGATTAAGAATTCAGAGGCCCCTGGGCACAATGTCTTGTAGGGCCCCCTAGAAGGCCACACCCCTATAGTTGAATTAAAAAAATAAGATTAATATAATATTTTTTAAATAAAGTTAATCTATAATATTTTGCCCACATTTTTTTAAATAAATGACATAGTACATATATTTATAGTAAACAAAGATTTACTTGATTTTAAAAGCATTTAAAGCACACTTTGATAAAAAAAATACTAATATAACTAGTGAAAATAAATGTTTTTAATATACTTGTTCAAGTTCACTGAAGCAGTACTAAAAATTAATATTTAAGAGTATTTTTAATGTATAACTTCTACAAACTTATAATGCATATGATTTGGATATAACACCTCTCCAATCCAGCTCTATGAATCTGAGTCTTCCATAATACACACACTGATTAATAATTCCTACTGTCTCCCATGGATGAAGAAGAGTAGGCAAAAAGCACTTGATTATAAAGCTGAAAGTATCCGAAAGCACATACTGTAGTTATCTCCTGTCTCTCTCCTCTTCAGGGGCTTTTTCTCTTTCTGTCTCTCTCTCCATGAGGTCGGAGAATATGGTTGAAGCAGGGCGTCTAACATTGTAAATACAGATTAATTACATTAATTAATGTCGCTAACATTTAACACCAGGTGGAAAATAACTGTTTATAGAATATTTATTATTATTATCCTTATTAAATACCTTGTGACTCATATATTTTTATATACTTTATTTACATTTTTAAACAAAAACATTTTCTTTCTATTGAAAATAAATGTATTTCCAATCTGATATGTAATGGGGGAAAAAAGAAGAACGTGTTCATCAGATGCTGGATTCGAACAGCATTCATGATCGGTCGCCTCAAAACATGTTACTATGCTCTTTACGAGCTACGCCACACCCACCTGTTGTCTTCGGCGCTCTTAAGTTATGTTGTCTCTGTTGATCAAGCAGCACTGGCGGGAAGCACTCAACTAGCTTATTCCAACGAGGTGCGCTATTGGCACTTAGCCTAAATAGACACTCCAAAATCAGCATTCAAGCGTGGTGCACAAACTCTGTCATCGTTGGGAGACATTGCTCTGTT
>CAIGQZ010030404.1:0-11074 GCA_903798205.1 Danio tinwini | reverse complement strand
CCCCCCCCCCCCCCCCCCCCAAATGTATCTATCATTTCCTCCATTTGTTCCATACCTGTTTGTTTCTTTCTCCTGTTGAACACAAAGGAAGATATTCGGAAGAATGTTAAGGGAAAAAAAAACAGCCATTGACTTCCATAGTATGTTTTATTCCTACTATGGATGTTAATGGCTGCTTTTTTCTAACATTTATCTAAATTTCTTGTTTTGTGTTCATCATAACAAAGAAACTCTTGAGTGTGTGTAAACGGTGAGAAGGTTTTAAATTTCAGGTGAACTATCCCTTTAAGTTTGTATACAATCATGCTTATTTTTATGGAATAAAAAAAGATTTCTGATTTTATTTAAGCATGTTACGCATCTTAAAGAGATAGTTCACCCAAAAAATAGAAATTTAGCTAGCATTTCCTCCATTTGAACCACACCTGTTTGAGTTTCATTCTCCTGTTGAACACAAAGGAAAATATTCGGAAGAATGTTGAGCATTAAAGATTTCTGACTTTATTTAAGCATGTTAAGCATCTTAAAGAGATAGTTCACCCCCAAAAATAGCCATTTAGCTATCATTTCCTCCATTTGTTCCATACCTGTTTGTTTCTTTCTCCTGTTGAACACAAAGGAAGATATTCAGAAGAATGTTGAGGGGAAAAACAATCATTGACTTCTATAGTGTTTTGTTCCTACTATGGATGTCAATGGCTGCTTTTTTCCAACATTTTACTAAATGTCTTGTTTTGTGTTCATCATAACAAAGAAACTCTTGAGTGTGTGTAAACGGTGAGAAGGTTTTAATTTTGGGATGAACTACCCCTTTAAGTTTGTCTACAATTATACTCATTTTTATGAAGTAAAAAATATTTCTGATTTAATTTAAGCATGTTAAGCAGCTTAAAGAGATAGCTCACCCCCAAAAATATAAATTTAGCTATCATTACTCCATTTGAACCATACCTGTATGTGTATTTCTCATGTTGAACACGAAGATTTTCGGAAAAAATGTAAGAATTAAAGATTTCGGATTTAATTTAAACATGTTAAGCATCGTAAAGAGACAGTTCACCCCCCCCGCCCCCCCCCCCAAAATAGACATATCATTTCCTCCATTTGAACCATACCTGTTTGAGTTTCTTTCTCCTGTTGAACACAAAGGAAGACATTCAGAAGAATGTTGAGGGAGAAAAAAACAGCCATTGACTTCCATAGTATGTTTAATTCCTACTATGGATGTCAGTGGCTGCTTTTCCCCAACATTTTACTAAATATCTTGTTTTGTATTCATCATAACAAAGAAACTCTTGAGTGTGTGTAAACAGTGAGAAGGTTTTAATTTTGGGATGAACTATCCCTTTAAGTTATATTTATGTAAATGTAACAATTATACTTTTTTATGATTTAAAAGCTTTTAAAGGAACAATATTTCTGATTTAATTTAAGCAACAAATGCTATCTTATTTGCATTGAGTGACGTGCAATAATAATCTACATACTATGAAATCTTCACATATTATAGGCTTGTTTGCTCATAGTATTATTCAGTCTCGTGTTTTAATTTTCTGTTCTTCATTAAATTCATTACTCGTTGTTATCAGTGACAGCTGAATCTTCATGCATCAGTTTTCTTTCAGTTTCACCATTGTTGTGTAACAAAAGGCTATTGAGATTCTTTGTCAGCTGACTTTAGGTAAACCAACATGAATGCTGAGCAAATGTTGACATGTCTAAACAAACGCAAAAAAAGAAAAAAAAGGAAAGAAAAAGAAAAGCTGTGACTTTATCATGAGGATCGTCCACTAGAGAGAGCTGCAGACTCACTTGTGTGTTCTGATGACAGATTTCTATCAAGCTTCACTTCCAAATCTAATAATTTCATTTTCCATGCACAGCTGTTGGTGCTAATAGGCCATTTAATGTTTGTTGAGTTGATTTGTGCTTGAATAGCTGCATAATATTGCTTGGGAAATACATGATGGACTGAAAAGCTATGCAGTATTTTATGTAGTTTTTTTTTCCAAATTAAGGAAAACTGTTGAAAATTCTTATCAAAAAGATGCTTTTTAAGTGTGCTGTAAGTATTGGTATGTTTCTTTTAAGTAAAATATTATTTTTTAAATATAAATAGTCTACTTCTTAGAATATTTCTTGAACTGCTCTACCAAATTGAAATATTTTGACTTTTAAATCATGACTGTTAAAGTAATTTAAAGAATGACTGTTTTAAATAATGGTTTACACACAGCATTGCTGGTTTACAAAAATAAAAATAAAATCAAAACAACCCTGTTGCAGTACTACACTTGATTTTGGTTTTATTTAAAAAGAATAAGAAAATGTGTTAAATGAGAATCTGAAATATTTTTAGTAAAATTTTTAAAAGTATGTAAAATTTACTTTATTTTAATTATTTAATATTATTTTTAATAAAATGGTCTTACACTTCATATTTTTCATATATTTTTCATAGATATACAGTGCATCTTTTCACATTTTTTTATGTTACAGCCTTATTCCAAAATAGATTAAATTAATTTATTTCCTCAAAATTCTACACACAATACCCCATAATGACAATGGGGAAAATATTTTTTTAATTGTTGCAAATTTATAAAAAATAAAAAACCTGAAAAATTAGATTAGATTAGATTAGATTCAACTTTATTGTCATCACACATGTACAAGTACAAGGAAACGAAATGCAGTTTAGGTCTAACCAGGAGTGCAATAGCAGCAAGTGCAGGATACAGGTATAAGTTATAAAGTGCAGTTCTATGGCAAACTATGGTGATATTTACAAATGGATGTACTATGAACATTATATACAGGTTGTGTTAGCTATGAACAGAGATTTACAATAGATGGATAAATGTACAGGTTGCTATTAATAATCAGAAGTGTGCAGATAGATAAACATAATTACAAATGTATATGTACAGTGGATGTGTACATAATTTACAAATGTACATGTGCAGTAGGTGTGTACAGTTCAAATAAATGAATCAGTGCAATGAATATGTGCAATTTTTAAATGTGCAAATGTTAAGTAGTGCAGTGATTATGATGAGTCTGAGTTATGAGGAGAGGAGAGTGGGGTGTATTAGGGGGGCAAAAAGTCAGTGGGGAGCAGAGTTCAAGAGGGAGACAGCTCTGGGGAAGAAGCTGTTCTTTAGTCTGCTGGTTATTGTCCGGGGGAGCCTGAAGCGCCTGCCAGAAGGCAGGAGAGAAAACAGTCTGTGAGCAGGGTGAGAGGAATCTTTAAGAATACTGCGTGCTCGGCGCAGACAGTGTTTCCTCTGGATGTCCTCTATGGCTGGCAGTGTGGTCCCTGTGATGCGTTGGGCAGTTTTCACCACCCGCTGCAGTGCCTTACGCTCCGCAACAGAGCAGCTTCCATACCAGACTGTGACACAGTTCGTCAGGATGCTTTCTATTGTGCAGCGGTAGAAGTTCACCAAGACGGCTGATGACAGCTGGTTCTTCTTAAGTTGCCTTAAGAAAAATAGGCGCTGGTGAGCCTTCTTGACCAGGCTGGAGGTGTTGGTGGTCCAGGAAAGGTCCTTGGAGATGTGGGTCCCCAGGAACTTGAAGGATGATACAGGCTCGACGGCCATCTCATTGATGTAGATGGGATCATGTGAGCCTGTTCGTCCCTTCCTGAAGTCCACAATGAGCTCCTTGGTCTTGTCGGTGTTAAGGAGCAGATTATTGTTGGTGCACCACGTGGCCAGATGCTGTATCTCCTCCCTGTAGGCAGTCTCATCATTGTTGCTGATTAGACCAATCACTGTGGTGTCATCTGCAAATTTGATGATGGAGTTGGATCTGTTCACAGGCCTACAGTCGATGGTGAAAAGGGAGTAGAGGAAAGGGCTCAGCACACAGCCCTGTGGTACACCAGTGTTGAGTGTGACGGTGGTGGAGCAGATGTGGTCTGATCTAACATTCTGAGGTCTGTTAGTCAGAAAGTCCATAACCCAGTTACAGAGAGACGTGTCTATATCCAGGTCTCTAAGTTTGATCATTAACTTAGATGGTATGACAGTGTTGAATGCTGAGCTGAAGTCAACAAACAGCATTCGTGCGTATGTGTTTTTATTGTCCAGGTGTGTGAGTACAGAGTGCAGTGCTATGGAGAGACTGCATCTTCTGTGCTCCTGTTGCCACGGTAGGCAAACTGATGTGGGTCCAGTGTGGATGGCAGAGAGTCTTTCAGATGTGCCAGGACCAACCGCTCGAAGCACTTCATGATGATGGGTGTGAGTGCTACCGGGCGGTAGTCATTCAGGCATGTTGGGCTGGAGTGTTTCGGCACTGGCACAATAGAGGTGGTTTTAAAGCATGTTGGCACAGCTGCTAGGTTAAGGGAGAGGTTGAAAATGTCTGTGAATACCCCAGCGAGCTGTTCTGCACATGCTTTGAGGACACGCCCAGGAATACCGTCTGGTCCAGCAGCCTTACGCACATTGATCCGACTCAGTGCGGTGTAGACTTCTGAGGAGGTGAGTGTAATGGGTGAGTGGTCGGTTGAGGAAGTGATCCTGATGTAGGGTTCATTATTGTCTCTTTCAAAGCGGGCATAAAAGTCATTAAGCTCGTTTAAGAAGGAGACATTTGTGGCTGTGGGTGTGGAATGGCTGGGTTTGTAGTTGCTGATGGCCTGTATGCCCTGCCACATGCGCCGAGGATCAGAGTTGGAAAAGTGCTCCTCTAGCTTTAGCTTGTAACAGTGCTTGGCCTTTTTGATGCCCCTCTTCAGATTAGCCCTGGAAGTGCTGTAGGCCTGTGCATCCCCTGATCTGAAGGCAGTGTTGCGTGCCTTCAGCAGGAGGCGCACCTCCTTGTTCATCCATGGCTTTTGATTTGGGTATGTGGTGATCTGTTTCTGGGTTGTTACACTGTCAATGGTGGTGTTGATGTATTCCAGAACAGAGGAAGTGTAGCTGTTAATGTCTGTGTGAGAGCCACATGTGGACTGGGAAGCAAACATACTCCAGTCTGTGTGTTGAAACCTGTCCTGGAGTGTGGAGTCTACCCCCGCTGGCCACACTTTGATGGTCCTCACTGATGGCTTCACACGGTTGATGAGGGGTGAGTATCGGGGGGTGAGGAACAAAGAAAGGTGATCTGATTGACCCAGGTGGGGGAGGGGGGTAACAGCATAGGCTTCAGCCATGTTTGTGTATACCTGGTCCAAAGTCTTGTTTCCCCGTGTGTGACAGAAAATGTTTTGATGGAATTTGGGGAGCACTGTCTTTAAGTTTGAGTGATTAAAATCCCCCGCAACAATAAAAGCAGCCTCCGGGTGAGCAGTCTGTTGTTTGCTGATGGCTGCATGAAGTTCATTCATAGCAAGCTTTGCATCAGCATCGGGTGGAATATAAGCAGCGATTATAAAGGTGGAGGTGAACTCCCGTGGCAGATAAAACGGTCTGCATTTGACCATCAGAAATTCCAGGTTAACAGAGCAATGTCTCCCAACGATGACAGAGTTTGTGCACCACGCTTTGTTAATATAAATGCATAATCCTCCGCCTCGGGTCTTACCGGAGTCATCCGCCGCTCTGTCTGCTCGGAATGTCTGATGCTCAGTTAAAGATACAGCGTTGTCTGGTATCCCGCTGTTTAGCCATGTTTCTGTGAAAATCATGACATTACAGTTCCATAATCTTTTGCTGTGGTTGATGCGCAGTCTAATCTCATCCATTTTGTTCACCAGGGACCGTACATTGGCGAGGAAGATGCTGGGTAAAGAGAGCCGGTGTGGTGTTAGCTTTAGCTTAGCTCTTAGCCCGCCGCGCTTCCCCCGCCTTTGTTTACGTTCGCGTCGCCGTCTTCGAGCACTTCTGCCCGGCCGGACGGAGCGCTCAGCCTCGGGTGTCCTGGCGATCTCTGGGATGAGTCGTAGATTGCTGATAAAACTGTCCGAAATGCACAAACCAATATCCAAGATCTCCTGTTGGGTGTACGATGTAAAGGCATTACTGTTCTGCACGAACAGACCCGAAATGAGCAGGAAAAATACTGCAAAATTGCAGAAACTGGAGAGACGCCGAGCCTCGCGATGTGTACGCGCCGCCATCTTGGTCTGTACAGAAAATCACATGTACAGAAGTATTCACAGCCTTTGTCGTGAAGCTCTAAATTGAGCTCAGGTACGTTCTGTTTCCCCTGATCATTCTTGAGATGTTTCAGCAGCTTAATTGGAGCTCACCTGTGGTAAATTCAGTTGATTGGACATGATTTGAAGAGGCATACACCTGTCTATATAAGGTCCCAGGGTTGACGGTGCAAGTCAAAACACAAACCAAGCATGAAGACAAAGGAATTGTCTGTAGACCACCAAGACAGGATTGTCTTGAGGCAAAAGGGTGGGGAAGGTTATAGAAAAATTTCTGTTGCTCTGAAAGTTCCAATGAGCACAGTGGCCTCTATCATCCGTAACTGGAAGATGTTTGGAACCACCAGGACTCTTCCTAGAGCTGGCCGGCCATCTAAGCTGAGTGGGAGAAGGACCTTAGCCAGGGAGGTGATCAATAACGCGATAGTCACTCTGCCTGAGCTCCAGAGTTTTTCCGTGTAGAGAGGAGAACCTTACAGAAGGACAACCATCTGTGGAGCAATCCACCAATCAGGCCTGTATGGTAGAGTGGCCAGACGGAAGCCACTCCCCACCTGGAATTTGCCAAAAGGCATCTGAAGGACTCTCAGACCATAAGAAACTAAATTCTCTGGTCTGAACAGACTAAAATTGAACTCTTTGGAGTGAATGCCAAGCGCTAAGTTTTGAAAAAACCAGGCACCGCTCATCACCAGGCTAATACCATCCCTACAGTGAAGCATTGTGGTGGCAGCATCATGCTGTGGAGATGTTTTTCAGCAGCAGAAACTGGAAGACCAGTCAGGATATGATATGAATGCAGCAATGTACAGAGTCATCCTGAATGAAAACCTGCTTCAGAGTGCTCTTGACCTCAGACTGGGGTCTGACACAGTCCTTCCAGACAGACAATGACCCAAAGCACATCGCCAAAATATCAGTGGAGTGGCTTCACAACAACTCTGTAAATGTCCTTGAGTGGCCCAGCCAGAGCCCAGACTAAATCCTATTAAACATCTCTGAAGAGATCTGAAAATGGCTGTACACCGTCGCTTCCCATCCAACCTAATAGAGCTTGAAAGGTACTTCAAAGAGGAATAGGCAAAAACTCCCAAAGACAGGTGTGCCAAGCTTGTGGCATCATATTGAAAAAGACGTGAGGCTGTAATTGCTGCCAAAGGTGCATCAACAAAGTGTTGAGCAAAGACTGTGAATACTTATGTACATGTGATTTTTCAGGGTTTTTATTTTTACTAAATTTTCAACAAGGAGCAGCACGGTTGCCTCACAGCAAGAAGATAGCTGGTTCGAGCCTCGGCTGGGTCAGTTGGTATTTCTGTGTAGAGTTTGCATGTTCTCCCTGTGTTTGCGTGGGTTGCCTTCGGGTGCTCCGGGTTCCCCCACAAGTCCAAAGACATGCAGTACAGCTGAATTATCCGTAGTGTATGTGTGTGAATGGGTGTGTATGGATGTTTCCCAGTGATGGGTTGGGGCTGGAATGTCACCCGCTGCGTAAAACATATGCTGGATAAGTTGGCGGTTCATTCCGGTGTGGCGACCCCAGATTAAAAAAGGAACTAAACCAAAAAGAAAATGAATGAATGAAAATTTGCAACAATTTCAAAAACTCTTTTTTCACATTGTCTTTATATTGTGTGTAGAATTTTGAGGAAATAAATTAATTTAATCCATTTTGGAATAAGGCTGTAACATTTAAAAAAATGTGGAATAGGTGAAGCGCTATCAATGCTTTCCGGATGCACTGAATGTATTAATTCTGGTACTTTTACCATAAATCAACATATCAACCATTTGGTAAAGGCCGATATTTTAGAAATTATGGGATGTGTTGAAAAATAAGCATTGAATGTGTTAACTAGTGACATTATAGGAGTTAAAAAACGCAATCCAAAAATTTTATCCTGGTGGGGCAGTTAAAAGGATACAATAAACTGTATTCAAGCCGTCATACTAAAGCGAAATACACTTTAATATATATTAAACAAAATTGGCTTGTAGTTGTGCTCACTTTTAAATCAGGTCACATTATCAAATACACATTGTCATAGTTAAATAAAAATGCATGGAACTAATCTGATCTTCTTGTTGTATATTAATAGCAATAATAATAATATGGCGACATGGTGGCTCATCGGTTACCTCTGTCACCACAACTGAACTGAATTAAGGGACTAAGCCAAAGGAAAATGAATGAATGAATAATAATAACAATAATAATAATAATAATAGTTAACAACATAGAATAATATCCCTGCAGTTACAGTTCATAAATAATTAAAAAATAATACACTTTGAGCATGATGTTAAAGCAAACTTATTTATGTATTGTTTAAGAGTCACACACTGATGCACTTTCAATAAACTTTATTATTTTTTTTCTGTAGCTAGTAAAATAAAGCAAGCTTTCAATCTAATTTTGTGCATTAAAGTCACATTAAAGGGTTAGTTCACTCAAAAATGAAAATGATGTCATCATTTAGTCACCCTTTAATTGTTTCAAACCTTTATGAGTTTCTTCTGTTAAAAATAATAGAAGATATTTTGAAGAAAGCTGGAAACCTGTAACCATTGACTTCTATAGTATTTGATTTTCCTACTATGGAAATCAATGGTTACTGATAATTTTTTTTTCAATACAGGTTTTGGAACCAATTGTGGGACAGTAAATAGTCATTTTTCCTTTAAAATAGTAAGTAAAAATCCCTTCACTTTAATTCATCGCACTGGAAATGGAAGGTCAAGAATAGTTCAAATGTTCCAGTCAATATCAATAAAGAAAATGTACACACTCATAAGCTGCACATTGTATAAATATTAGCCATGTACACTCACCGGCCACTTTATTAGGTACACCTGTCCAACTGCTAATGCAAATTTCTAATCAGCGAATCACATGGCAGCAACTGCATGGCATGCATTTAGGCATGTAGACATGGTCGAATAGATCTGCTGCAGTTCAAACCGAGCATCAGAATGGGGAAGAAAGGTGATTGAAGTGACTTTGAACGTGGCATGGCTGTTGGTCAGACGGGCTGGTCTGATTATTTCAGAAACTGCTAATCTACTGGGATTTTCGCGCACAATCATCTCTAGGGTTTACAGAGAATGGTCTGAAAAAAAGAAAATATCCAGTGAGCGGCAGTTCTGTGGGTGCAAATGCTTTGCTGATGCCAGAGGTCAGAAGAGAATGGCCAGTCTGGTTCGAGCTGACAGTAAGGCAACAGAAACTCAAATAACCACTCGTTACAATCTAGGGAGGCAGAAGTGCATCTCTGAATGCACAACACGTCCAGCCTTGAGGTGGATGGGCTACAGCAGTAGAAGACCACACCGGGTGCCACTCCTGTCAGCTAAAAACAAGAAACTGAGGCTACAATTCACACAGGCTCACCAAAATTGGACAACAGAAGACTGGAAAAATGTTGCCTGGTCTGATAAGTCTCGATTTCTGCTGCAACATTCGAATGGTAGGGTCAGAATTTGGCATCAACAACATGAAATCATGGGTCCGTCCTGCCTTGTATCAACAGTTCAGGTTGCTAGTGGTGGTGGTGTAATGGTGTGGGGGATATTTTCTTGGCACATTTTGGGCCCATTAGTACCAATTGAGCATCGAGTCAATGCCACAGGCTACCTGAGGATTGTTGCTGACCATGTCCATCCTTTTATGACCACAACGTACCCATCTTCTGATGGCTACTTCCAGCAGGATAACACACCATGTCATAAAGCGTGAATCATCTCAAACTAGATTCTTGAACATGACAATGAGTTCACTGTACTCAAATGGCCTCCACAGTCACCAGAGCTCAATCCAATAAAGCACCTTTGGGATGTGGTGGAATGGGAGATTCACATCATGGATGTGCAGCTGAAAAATCTGCAGCAACTGCATGATGCTATCATGCCAATATAGACCAAAATCTCTGAGAAATATTTCTATCTATTACATAAAGGATTAAGACAAAAGGGAGTTCCAACCCAGTACTAGTAAGGTGTACCTAATAAAGTGGCCAGTATGTGTATATTCCTCACTTATTATCAGTATGTGTACAATACTGTGTCAAAACCGTCACTAAGGAAACAAAACAAGAGTTGTTTCTAAAACAAAAAAAAAAACCCAGCTCCGATTACAACAGCAGAGGAAGACGAAGAGACTTTTATCTACAAACATTAGTATTTGATACCACATAAGGGGGAAAAACAGAGACAAACGCAGTCAGATCACTTCTATAAATGGAGAAAATAGAGAAAGTATTGAATCACAAAAGCACTAGAGCAGCTATGATGAAATGTCCCGAAATTAAAGTCAAAAGGTCAACATGAACCAAAGTAGGTATATCTTGCTGAGGCATTTTAAGACTGACTTTTGACATCGGAAAAAAAAAATTGTACGATGGTCAGTTTTTGAGTCTGTGTGTATGTGTAGTTGCGGTAAGGGTGCAGTCATGCTAATCACTTCCACATTTTAATATTATAAAGCATGAAGCGGAACTGAATATTTACCAGCCATGTCAACACACACACACACACACACACACACACACACACACACACACACACACACACACACACACACACACACACACACACACACACACACACACACACACACACACACACACACACACACACACGTTTGTTTTTGTGAAAAGTGGGTACATTACATAGGTTTCCATTCATTTTATACAGATCAAACCGTATATTATATTGCCCTCACCCCACCCTACCCCTAAACTCAACCATCACAGGAGACAGTATACAGCTTTACTCCTTGAAAAAACTCATCCTGTGTGATTTATAAGCTTTTTGAGAAGTGAGGACGTCACCAATGTCCTCATATTTCACCTCCTTTTTGTAATACCTGTGTCATTATACAGATTTGTGTCCTGATATGTCACAAAAACACGTACACACACACACACACACACACACACACACACCCACCCACAACCCCCCCCC
>CAIGQZ010030403.1:0-10258 GCA_903798205.1 Danio tinwini | reverse complement strand
TGTGTGTGTGTGTGTGTGTGTGTGTGTGTGTGTGTGTGTGTGTGTTTGCATGCTGACGTAAACACTTCAGCCCACTTGAGAGGACGACTTCACAATTATACACTTTTGTTTCTTAAGGGTCTGCAGATGGTAGTAATCCCATTAAAATGCAGAGGGAAACCAGTGTGTGGGAGTGTGTGTACTTGTTTATATATCCTAGTGGGGACGTAAAACTGAATGCACACAGCTTTTTATTTTCTGTCTGTCTTAGTACACTATGTAACTTCAGAAGAGTCAAGCTTCAAATAGGAAAATGTTTAAAATATTTGGAGCAAGATACTAATGGCTCAATCGGATTCAATGATCTATGCTAAGCTAAGATAGGCTAAATGCGCTCCCGTCATAGACCAAAATGGTAAAACTCAACAGTTCAACTTGTAAAATGAGCCTATTTCCAAGACAATAAGTGAAGTGTTTCTTTAACAAGCAGATAAATGTCAAAACAAAGCATATTTCCTCCTGCTTTCCCACTGATGGATCAAATTAAAGCATGAAGGATGACGTTCGTCCCAAAACCAGTTACTGTTAAACACTAAAAACAACACAAGCCAACTCATGTCTTCACATATGTTGCGCAACACACACATAACAGTCAAACTCCCAGAAAACATTAGAGTCTCATGTCCGTTTACGCTACAGGGGTGCTGAGAAACTTCCCTGAGAAAGCACATTTTAACAGGATTTAACATTCAAACAGCTAATAAGAAACATATGATTCATACATTCCTGATGCAACATGAAATCAGACTCTCACAATATGCATTGGAGATGACCAACACAGATTAAACCCATATTCACGTTACAAAGCTAATGTATTCATTTATATATATTTTTTATTCAACACACACAACTTTATCTAAAGCCATACTATCATGATATTACTGAGTTATTTTATGGCACAGAGATGCAATTAGTGTTTTGCTTAAAAATTTGACAATGTTATATGAAAGCTATCTGATTCAAACTACATTAAAAGAAATGTGCTTTTTTCAAGTTTAAATGGTATAGTTGCAATACCAACCTACTAAATTTGATTACGTAGCTTGCATTACTTGTAGCTTGAGTGTGATTAGTGTTTGGAAACCTGTCAGAAAACAGTTGTTTTGTTTGTTCGTGATGGTCACACTTTATTTAGGGCACAATTCTCGCTATTAACAAACAATTAAAATGACTTTTTCCTTAATAAACCTCAATTAGTGTGTTTTGTTTGACAATGTTATGTGGAATCTATCTGACTTATCAAAACTACATTAAGAGAACTGTACCTTTTTTAAGTTCAAATGAGTTGCAATGCTAACCTACTAAATTTGGTTACGTAAATCGTATTATTTGTAATACATTACCCAAATGCTACTTAGGGTGATAAACAATTCATATAGTGTACATTTAATTTCTATTTGGGAGAACAAACTACATTAAATGAAATGTGCCTTTCTTTAAGTTCAAATGGTGTAGTTGCAATGCTAACCTACTAAATTTGATTACGTAACTCACATTACTTGTAATACATTACCCCAACACTACTATAGATGATAAATCAGAATCAAAATCAGAATCAGAATCAGTTTTATTGCCAAGTGTGCTTCACACACACAAGGAATTTGTTTTGGCAACAGAAGCTTTCAGTGTACATAAAGTGACGAGTGACAACACAAAATTAAATACAAGAAAAGAAAAGGCAATAAACATTAAACAGAGATGCAGTTAGTCAAAAAGATCTGGATGTTGAATGTATGTACAGATATGTTGTAAATATACAGGTTATAAGGTGCTGTGTACAAGTGCGTATGAGAAAGTATTGCACGTTTATTGCACAGTAGGGGAATATTTAACTGTTCATGAGGTGGATAGCCTGAGGAAAGAAACTTTTCCTGTGTCTATCTGTTTTTGTGCTTGGTGTTCTGTAGCGCCGACCAGACGGTAACAGTTCGAACAGGTGGTGTGCTGGGTGTGAGGCGTCTAGAGTGATTTTACGAGCCCTTTTACTCACTCTGGAAGAGTACAGTTCTTGAAGTGTGGGAGAGGTAGTGCCAGTGATTCGTTCAGCAGTTTGGACTATTCGCTGTAGTCTACGGAGGTCGGTTTTGGCAGCTGAGCTGAACCAGACGGTGATTGAAGTGCAGAGGATGGATTGGATGACAGCTGAGTAGAACTGTACGAGCAGCTCCTGTGGCAGGTTGAACTTTCTCAGCTGACGAAGGAAGTACAGTCTCTGCTGGGCTTTCTTTACAATGGAGTCTATGTGAATGTCCCACTTCAGATCCTGAGAGATGGTGGTGCCCAGGAACCTGAATGACTCTACTGCAGCCACAGTGCTGTTCATGATGGTGAGTGGGGGGAGTGCAGGGGGGTTTCTCCTAAAGTCCACTATCATCTCCACTGTTTTGAGCGTGTTCAGCTCCAGGTTGTTGTATCTGCACCATAAAGCCAGCCGCTCCACCTCCTGTCTGTATGCAGACTCGTCACCGTTCCGGATGAGGCCGATAACAGTAGTGTCATCCGCAAACTTCAAGAGCTTAATGGAGGGGTCCTTTGCAGTGCAGTCGTTTGTGTACAGGGAGAAGAGCAGTGGGGAGAGAACACATCCCTGGGGGGCACCAGTGCTGATGGTGCGGCTGTCGGATGTGATTTTGCCCATTCTGACTAGCTGTTGTCTATCTGTCAGAAAGCTGGTGATCCATTGACAGACAGAGCTAGGGACAGACAGCTGGGTCAGTTTGTTCTCGAGCAGTGATGTGAATGGTGTTAAAGGCAGAACTGAAGTCCACAAACAGTATCCTTGCGTAGTTCCCTGGTTTGTCCAGATGTTCTAGGATATAATGCAGTCCCATGTTGACTGCATCATCCACAGACCGGTTTGCTCTATAGGCAAACTGCAGGGGGTCCAGCAAAGGTCCAGTGATGTCCTTCAGATAAGCTAGCACCAGTCTTTCGAATGACTTCATGGCCACAGATGTTAAGGCAACAGGTCTGTAGTCATTGAGTCCTGTGATCTTTGGTTTCTTTGGTATTGGGATGATGGTGGAGCATTTGAAGCAGGATGGAACTTTGCGCTGTTCCAGTGATCTGTTGAAGATCTGTGTGAAAATGGGAGCCGGTTGGTCCGCACAAGTTTTCAGACAGGCTGGTGAAACACCATCTGGACCTGGTGCTTTTCGTCTCCTCTGTTTACTGAAGATCTGACGCACATTATCTTCACTGATCTGAAGTGCCGGGGTGGAGAAGGAGATGGCTGGAGGTGTTGATGGCTGTTTACTGAGGATCTGATGCCCATTATCCTCACTGATCTGAAGTGCAGGGGGTGAGAGGGAGATGGCTGGAGGTGTTGATGGCTGTGTAGGGAGATGATCCGGGTGGGTGTGAGGTGTCTGGTCAGAGGTGTCAAATCTACAATAGAAGATATTCAGCTCGTTTGCAAGATGTTTGTTGCAGTCGATACTGGGGGATGGCGTTTTATAATTTGTGATGTCTTTCAGGCCTTTCCATACTGATGCAGGGTCGTTGGCAGAAAACTGGTTTTGCAGCTTTTTGGCATAGCTTTTCTTGGCCACACCAATCTCCTTTGTCAGTGTGTTCCTGGCCTGATTGTATAAAATCCTGTCCCCGCTCCTGTAGGCATCCTCTTTTTCATGATGAAGCTGTCTAAGTTTTGGTGTAAACCATGGTTTATCATTGTTAAATGATAAGTAGGTCCTGGTAGGGATGCATAACTCCTCACAGAAACTGATGTATGATGTTACAGACTCTGTGAGCTCATCTAGGTTTGTGGCTGCAGCTTCAAAAACACTCCAATCAGTGCATTCAAAACAGGCTTGTAAGACCTGCTCTGTTTCGTTGGTCCATCTCTTAACAGTCCTTAATACTGGCTTAGTAGTTTTAAGTTTTTGCCTGTAAGTTGGTATAAGATGAACCAGGCAGTGGTCGGAGAGTCCTAAAGCTGCTCTGGCGACAGAGCGATATGCATCCTTTATTGTGGTGTAGCAATGATCCAAAATGTTATTGTCTCTGGTGGGGCATGTGATGTGCTGTTTGAATTTAGGCAGCTCGTGTGTGAGTTTTGCCTGATTAAAGTCACCGAGAATGATAAAAGCAGAGTCCGGGTGTCGTTGTTCAGTCTCTGTGATCAGATCAGACAGCTGTTGTAACGCAGTCCTCACGTGTGCTTGTGGTGGAATGTAAACACAGACGAGAATGAACGAGGAGAACTCCCGCGGTGCATAAAACGGCTTACAGTTAATGAAAAGCGCTTCCACATCAGGACAGCACATCTTCTTTAACACAGTTACATCCGTACACCATCTCCTGTTGATGTAAAAGCATGTCCCACCACCGCGTGTTTTGCCCGTTGACTCCGTATCGCGATCTGCTCTGTACAGCTGAAAGTCCGGTAAGTGTAATGCGCTGTCCGGAATGGCTTCGTTCAGCCAGGTTTCTGTGAAACACAGCGCAGCAGAGTTGTTAAAGTTCTTGTTTTCGCGTGAGAGCAAAAGTAGTTTGTCCATTTTGTTAGGAAGCGAGCGGAGATTCGCTAGATGGATGCTAGGCAGCGCTGTTCTGAAGCCGCGCTGTCTCAGCCTGACGAGCGCGCCGGCTCTTTTTCCTCGCCGCCGGGTCTTGTATTTCTTCCACAAAGCAGCTGCTCCGCCGATGACAATGTTCCGCAAAACGCCAGAGAAATCAAAATCCAGTTGGTGATTAGTTGGTGGGCACTGCCGAATGTTCAGCAGTTCATCCCTGGTATAACTGATCGTGTTTGATAAACATAAAACAGGACAGACTAACAGAAATAGTGCAAACACTGAAGAGCTCCACACCGAGGCAGCCATCCGTGGCGCCATCCTGAGAGTGAGCGTGGTAAATAACACGCTCAAAACAGTGGAGATGATAGTGGACTTCAGAAGAAACCCCCCTGCTCTCCCCCCACTGAGCATCATGGACAGCATTGTGGCAGCAGTGGAGTCATTCAGGTTCCTGGGCACCACCATCTCTCAGGACATGAAGTGGGACATTCACATAGACTCCATTGTCAAAAAAGCTCAACAGAGGCTGTTCTACACCTCCATCATTGAACCAGTCATCTGCACTTCAATAACTGTCTGGTTAAGCTCAGCTACCAAATCCGACCTCCGAAGACTACGTCGAATAGTTCGGACTGCTGAGCGAATCATTGGTACAACCCTCCCTACTCTCCAAGAACTGTACTTATCCAGAGCGAGCAGAAGGGCTGCTAAAATCACTCTGGATCTCTCACACCCAGCACACTGCCTCTTTGAACTTTTACCTTCTGGTCGACGCTACAGAACACTGCGCACCAGAACAGCCCGACACAGAAACAGTTTCTTCCCTCAAACAATCCATCTCATGAACACTTGATGATGATAATAATTGTGGAAAAACATCACTACCTGCTATACACTTTTTTATGCACACATACACTTATTTAACAGCACACTTTACATGCCAATTTGCACATAACACCTGCACATATTATGTTGTATATAGTAATACACCTGTACATACACTTGTCAATTTGTATATTGCATTCACTTTTTAAAAATATATTTATTATCTGTTTTTTAGTCCTCTGTAATTCTGTTGCACTGTAGAAGCTTTGTCACGAAAACAAATTCCTCGTATGTGTGAACATACCTGGCAATAAAGCTCTTTCTGATGCTATAAATAACTCAGACAGTGTACATTTAATTTCTATTGGGGTGAACGAAGTCTGGTTTTGAATAATTTTTATTCGCATTCATATTATTTTCTTTTTTTAAAAGGTCTGGAACGAATGGGAAAATACCCTAAACCAATGTTACGACATGGGAATGAGACTGGTGTTTAGAAACTTGTCAGAAAACAGTCGTTTTGTTTGGGGCACAAGTTAAACATCACATTTTAACATCATTATGAAGGTCACAATCTATTTAATGCACAATTCTCGCTATTAACAAACAATTAAAAACTACTTTTACCTCAAGTAGTGTGTCTTGCTTAAAAACTTGACAATGTGGAATATTCTATCTGATTTATCAAAACTACATTAAGAGAAATGTGCCTTTATCAAGTTTAAATGGTGTAGTTGCATTGCTAACCTACTAAATCTGATATATGATATATGTAACTTGCATTACTTGTAATACATTACCCCAACACTACTATAGATGATAAATAATTCAGACAGTGTACATTTAATTTCTATTTGGGTGCCAGGCCAGATGACCATCAGGCCAATGTCCTGGTGCTCTCTATGGCCAATCCGCCCCTGCAATTCAACCTCCTTATGATGGTCACACTTTATTTAGAGCATAATTCCCATTATTAAAAATCACCTTTTTCTTAATAAACTTCTAATTTGCTGCTTATTAATATTTATTATGATAGTAGTTGGGTTTAGATATGGGGCAGAATTAGGGATGTAGAGTAAGATTGTGCTGAATATGTGCTTTTAAGTTAGGGATAAAGTACATCCAGGAGATTGTTATCGCAGAATCAAGCCCGACATGTTTATCAGCAGCCCGACATAAAGAGGAACACTGTTGTATAAACGCTAGGGGTGTGACGAGGCGCCTACTCCACGAGACGAGACGAGACACGAGATTTGGTTCAAGAGAATGAGACAAGACGAGACGAGATTTTTACACTATTTTAAAGAAATCCTTAATGATGAAAATCAATGGAATAATCTTAGAATTCAAATATTTTGCTAATATATAAAAGGAAAATATATTTTTATTAAAAAAAAATCACAAAATGCAAAACAATTTAGGTGTTTTTTTAATTAACTTGTAATGAATTTACTTCCATTTTTATGTATACAATTTCCATAATTATTCCTATAATTTTAAGTATGCAATAGTTTTATATTTGTTTAAATTGAATTCTATGCAATAAACATGCAAACACTGCAAAATATTTGTTAATATTTAAATAGAAAATAGCAAACTCTACTGACAGGCTTTTCTCCTATAGCATTTCAGAGTATTTACATTGCAGACCTTGATGGTCAATTCAGATTTTCTGACAGTGTCCGATTTTTTTTGATGACCTGCTTACATTTATCATCTTTTAAATGTGACTCGTACACGATTGACTGCAATTACACAGCACACGATAAAAGGCGCAATGACCAGAAAAAAAAGCGGGCGCTGACTAACAGCTGATAATAAAGCGCTCTTTTTTTCTCCATTCCTGTATTTATTCAGTTCGCATGGCGGATGGTGCGCTCTCTTTCTCTCTCGTGAACATGCTTAAATATTTGTGCTACATCACACATCTAAAAGCTTTTTTAGTCCCTGTGTGGAATTTGATCACTTGAACCAGCAAAAGAAAACGTCCGCTTTTCACGTACAGCATAAACGTGTTTGGTAATGATGAAGGCGGGTGTGTTGAGTCTCCAGCAGTTCAGTATGTGTGTGCGCGCTTAGAGATGTGTGTAGGTGCAGAAAATATTGTGTCAAACAGCTGTGTGGACTGTCCTATCGCAAATAGGCTAAAAGTCCTACACGATGGTAGCCTAATAGTTTGATTTCGGTGTTTACATATATGTACTGCAATTCAATACTGCGACTTTCAGCACATCTAAAGTGACATTCCCTCGCGTTGTAATGTCTATGGTTAATTTGAGTGGCTTTAGTTGCAACCTCTGCTTGGACATGAATAAAGCAGCAGCCCTTTGGCCGGTAAGAAAAAAAGTGGTTACATCACACCCGCCCGCCCAACCAAGTGGCATGTGCAACACAAAGGTCTGCCTTACCAGGTGTGTGCAAAGCACTTGATTTGCTGTTTAAATTCAATCCTGTTTCCAATCTTCAATGCTAATTTCACCTTCACGCTCCATCATGATAACATCTACTCACGAGGCAACTTTTCACCTTGACGAGAAATCTTGTCATGATTTAATCTCGCGAGATCTCGTCCAACGAGATCTTGTCACACCCCTAATAATGGCCCATTCACAAGAAGCATCAGCATCACAGCTTCCCATTCACTTCGCTCACTGCAGAAGTTGGGAAATTCTCAACTTTTCAAATGCCAATGGAAGTGTCAGCCAATCAGATCACTTTATGCAAATACCCCAGCTCAGACAGTAGCCGATTGCAGACTAATTTTATTGGCTGATGCTGCTATGTTGATCACGTCATCCCCAACTTCAGACATGCCCTCCGTCAAGAGGAGACACAAGATGGCGCCAAACAATCGAAAAACACAAAGCTGACAGAAACGAAAACAGCTGATGGAGTATACACTAACCTGCGCATTATTCATTCACAAGATAGTGCCAAGCAGTTAAAAAGGCAATGATGACAGAAACAAAAGTGAAGCTGATGGAGTATACACTAACCTGTACATTATTTAGACACATGATGGCGCCAAACAATCAAAAACGCAAAGCTGACAGAAATGAAAACAGCTGATGGAGTATACACTAACCTGCACATTATTCAGTCACAAGATGGTGCAAAACAGTCAAAAATGCAAACCTGACAGAAACGAAAACAGCTGATGGAGTATACACTAACCTGCACATTATTCAGTCACAAGATGGCGCCAAACAGTCAAAAACGCAAAGCTGACAGAAACAAAAACTGCTGATGGAGTATACACTAACCTACGCATTATTCAGTCAGAAGATGGCGCCAAACAGTCAAAAACACAAAGCTGACAGAAACAAAAGCATTTCAATGAAGTTTATACTAAACTACATATTAATCATTCTCAAGATGGCACCAAACCATCAAAAATAGTCTAGAACCGCAGCATGACAGACAAGCAGATGAATGTGGATCTACATTTATGGATGCAAACGTATTAATAATAAAAGGTGACTTAAAGGTCCCGAATGAACCTGTGTTATTTTAGCAGTTGGGTTTTTATCTTGAAATAACACTTTGGAATGTTGCAACTGACCAATCAGAATCGCGTATTCCAGACAGCTATGAAATAAGTATTAATAAACAGCCAATAACTAAATAATAGGCAGGTAAATAAGCCACTTGTTCATAACGAGAACAGTTACTTAAACTAAAGTGTTACGCTGATTTCTAACATCAGAGAGTGTGAGAAAACAAATACAACTGCTCCTGAAATCTAACACAGTTTATATGCCCAGCATCTGAAAGCCATCAGTGACAGATTTGGGTGTTGGAAAGAGTTTCCCTGAGGTACAATCAGAGTCTCTGCTAAACTCCTGCTATAATGGGCAGAATGTGTGAACATATGCGAATGGACTGTGAGAACAGGAACACAGCCAAGACATGAGGAAAGGTCCAGACCCGGAGAAACGTCCGTGAGATAGTGGACGGGTGAAAAAAAAGCCTGTTCTTTGTGCTGAGCGGCTACAGGAGGGCGTCTGAATTTTGTCCTAATCATGACACGGATTAAAGAGTGTGGGAAAAAGTTTGAGCCCCCTCCTTCTCATCTCCCTCATGCACTTTCAAACTTCCCTTCAGGTTATTTTCCAGAGTTCCCCTTCAGCCACTCAGCATGTCTTTTCTCTCTATCTCTCCCCTCAATCTCTTGATGTTTCTCTCACTTTTGTACTTTTTTTTTCTCTTTCGCCCCTCTGCAGAGCTTTACTGTCGTTCCGCCCCTTTTTCCACTCAAGTCGTGTCTCTTACTCCTTCAGACACGATAAAGAGCTGAAAATCACTCGCAACGGTTGAAATCAGCCAGCAGGTGCATCTGACAGAGCAAGAGAGGAGAAATGCACAAAAAAACTGAATAAAATCAATAAGTAAAAATAAGGAGCTATTTCTAGCAGTTGATTACATATATTACATACATATGTTACATATAAGCATAATTACAAAATATATGGTTAAAAGTAACCATAGCTCTCCTGTAAAAATATGTTTCAAATATTAGCTGTTTAACAGAGATATTTTTTTCAATGAATTTTTAAACAATAGTTTTAATAAATCATTTGTTTCTATTAATTTAGTTAGTTTTTGCCATGATTACATTAAATAATAATTTACTACTTAATAGTCTGTCTTTGGATGGGTTAAATGACCGAAACAATGCCAGTTTAGCCATTATTCAGACACAAGATGAAGCCAAACAGTCAAAAACACAAAGCTGACTGAAACGAAAACAGCTGATGGAGTATACACTAACCTGTGCATTATTCAGACACAAAATTAAGCCAAACAGTCAAAAACACAAAGCAGACAGAAACGAAAACAGCTGATGCAGTATACACTAACCTGTGCATTATTCA
>CAIGQZ010030401.1:0-22955 GCA_903798205.1 Danio tinwini | reverse complement strand
TATTGACCTAAAGTTAAAATCTATTTGCATCTAACAGATAACCATATATTGCCTTTCGATATAGCCTGAACAGATTACATTTCACAACAGACTACAATAAAAATACATTAAACAGTGCCCTACAGTAAATAAGTGTCTGCCAATACCAATAGCATCTGGATGCAGCCTTTATGATGCAATCGATCCCTCAGCGATGCAATGTCAGACACAAACCACTCAATGGAGCTAGTGACGTCACTGTGAGGGGTAGGGTTAGGGGTGGGGTTAGGTGAGCCCATTAAAAAGCATTGCATGCAGCTTAGATTGCATCTCCCCGAGTCTGCCTCCAGAACCCTCTTGTCAATATGGCTATCAGATTGTAGAACCAGAAAGAACTGTTGCATAAATAGCTATATTTAAAAATATAATACTATACAGTATCTGGTCATGAAAAAAATGAGTATTAAATATAATAATATTGTAAAATATATGCTGGATAAGTTGGTGGTTGGGACTAAGCCAAAAAGAAAATGAATGAACGATGTTTTGGCAGAGCTTTTTTTCAATATTAATAGAATGGTCAAGAGTTTTCAAAAAAATATTTGGATACAAATTTAAACCCAAGTAACTGCTACCTGCTTTAATAAGCCATTCATTTAAACAAGAGTAAATGATAACAGTTTGCAAAAGCTGCTGTCATTATTTACACTTTTGTAAAATGACCAGCTGCTGTTTGTGGAACTTTTTTCCAAATGCTTACTTGCTGTTTACTCTGTTTCCTAATTGTGGTTCTCCATCATTGATCTTGGCTTTTGGTCTCTCTTTGTGTGTGCAGATCTGTTGGCAGTGCCGAAACATCCGTATTCAGCCATGGAGAACTGGGGCCTCAGTGTGTTTGTGGAGCAGAAGATCCTGCTGGATCCTGAAGTCTCCTCTTTCTCCTATCAGATGGAGCTCACCGTAGTGGTGGTGCATGAGATCTGCCATCAGGTAAAACACTGGTGTTACTTCTGTAACACAAACATAAGCTGCTATGATTATGCGTTGTTTCAGTAACAGACAAAATAGATGTGTTAATAATACATTATAGCGGATTCATTTAGTCTAATTACATAATCAAATCACTCACTTTTCTGACATCTTGTGTTGTTCCTTTTCGTGACCATTGAAGTGCTGCACCTCAATTTGAGATGCAAAACTTCAATCAACCATGAAAATTACCCATTCTGTTTGAGACTTTCTATTTCACGCCTGTGCCAGATCATGATTTAGACGATTTCTCATTTGAAAGAGGATGCTTTTTCCTTTTTTAACCATCAAACATATTGAAATTGCTCCAATTTTGACTCCACATGTCCCATCAGTGCAGTTTAGCGCCCTCTGAGGAAAATAAAGCATCTGTAGATTTATAATTATATCAAATTTACTACCTCTCAGATGCAATTTTATCATCTCATTGCAGAAGACAGAGAACGAGAGATGGAAAATTATAGCTTGTGAGTTAGAGAGTAACCGAATTTGTGAAGATGGTCAGTTGATATAAAGGGCAGAACAACAGCAGATGTAATTGGACATGCTGTGAATTTAATGAATGGCTTATATGAAAAGAGCTTCACACATTAAATCCACTGAGATGGTGTGAGATTTAAATTGTTTTTCTTTTTTCACATTCTTGTTTGCTCTTTCAAGAGTGTTTTCCTAATACTCAAGTCTGTCTTGTGGCAAATAAATGTATTTTATGTATCTATGCATTGTTGCAGACTATTAAATGCAATGAAATGATGTTCAGTAAAGAACTTCAAGTGCACAAATTCACCAATGGCATGAATTGTAAAGAAAATGGTGGAATTATCCCTTGCATGTGCTCATTTGTCACCACGCAGGCTTTGTTTGCAGCTCTTGCGTGTCTGAGAACCTTTTTAGCGTCTTTTGTTATAGTGGGATTATTTATGAGCGTATATTGGAGATGTTCTGCACTCTCCAGTATTGTTCTGGGTTCATCTGTTGAATAGTCTGAATCACAGCTCTGCATTGTGCTCTAGGTGCCGCTGCTTTAATGAAAAGCTCATTGAGCGAGCGAAACAGCATGTCTGCAGCTCTTTCCTCTGTTCTTTTCATTTGTTTTTCTCTATTTTTTGTTTTATACGTTCAGAGATGGAAATAAAAGAAAACAATCCCCTCATCTCTCATTTCAGCACAGATAATACAGCTCCGTCTGAACTCACTCTGAACCTTATACAGTAAAACATTCTCACAGGGAGCATGAAATCATGATATTATTTCAGTAACAGCAATAACGTGAATATTTGATATTTTTAGAGCTTAAATTCATGAGGGTGGCCCAGATCATACTGTTCTCTATGTATAAAGCCCTGTTTTATGATCAGGAATAATTGAAAAGGAGCAGCCATGGAGGCTGTTACTATAAAATTGATCACAGTGATATTTAGAGGCTGAAAACTGAAATATAGTCAATACTGTTCCGCAGTACATAAATGTCGATATTGAATTCATGTTTATGCATGTGCACAACACACTAAAGTTGAAATCCAGTACATATGTTTATTGGCAATGTGTTTCTATTTTATGAATTGATCTTATCAACTTTTACTTTTTTAAATAAAAAATGCAATATATACAATGCTCCTTGTTTTGTGTGGCGTTTCCCAGGGGTCTATTTCGGGACCTATGTTTTTTTTTGTTTGTTTGTTTTACATGTTTCCCTTAGGGTATATTTTCATAAAATACAGTATCTCCTTTTATTGTTATGTGAATGATGTACAAATTTAGTTGGCCATCAGAACAAATGACAGAGTCTCAGTTCAGCCATTACTGAATTGTCTGATAAAACTAAAATAAGCTTTGGATGAGAACTTTGTTTGTTTATCCTGGGGGTTTTACATGTGCATTTATGCTGTTAGTAATTTAGGATCATGTTTTGATCTATTTACTAAGAATACTGATGTAATTTTTGACAATACCTTTAAATTTGATAAACAGAGCAGTACAGTAGTAAAAAAAAGCCAGTTTCTTCCAGCAGAGTTTGTTGGCTAAAGTCAAAAACATACCTGCCGTGTACAAGGAGTTTGAATCAATAATTATATTTGTGAAATATCTAAGCTAGATTACTGTAATTCTTTATTTATTGTATTAGATCAATAGATTCTTCAGTGTTTATAGTTAGTGCGTAATGCAGCAGCTAGTCTGCTAGCTGGGACTGAAAAGCATAAGCATATTACCCCAGTTAGCCTCACTCCACTGGCTTCATGTCCATTTTAGGATTGATTTTTGAGATTTTATTGATTGTTTTTAAGATTTTAAAACAGCCTCCTTATTTATTACAGCTTTTACATGTTGACACTTCTGTAAAAACACAGAGGTTGAGCAGTCAGGTTTTCCTTGATGCTCTGAGATTTATCTTAAGAATAAAGATGACCAACCTTTTTTAGTGACTGTTTCTCCTAATCTATAAAATTATTCACTTGGTCACATAAGAAGTGCTGCTCGAAATGTTGAAATTCTTAAGTTGTTGCATAATGGTGATTTTAGCTCTGATTTATGCTCGCCGACAGGTTATGTGAAATCAATGACAGAAGTCTGTTCCCTGCATCTCCTTAAACATTTCGTCCTCCATAATCTTTTTTTTTTTTTTGTCCTTTCGCTATAAATTATATAGTATCATCTATCATATAGTCAATATATTTCAGTGCACAGACCATTGGAATGGCAGATTATTTAAAATATTTATTGCAGGGTACCATTTCCATTCTTGCACATGATCTTAAGAGATCTTATGTGCGTTTTGTTGTTGTTGATTTGTAGTCATGCAGTGTGTATCCTCCTGTCACAGATCCTTTATGCAGTGTGAACACAGCATCAACTGAACGCAAGCCTAGATAGTCATACATTGTGAAAACAACAACGAGCCGACGATTATGAAAATCAGACCATGTGAATTTGGCCTAAGACACATATGTATTCTTTGGCTTTTGTTCTGAGTTAAGTTTGATATTGTGATTTTTGACTACATTGGTTTCGTTTGTGTGTCAATTTTTATATTTTTGTAGCACTTTGGTCAGCCGTGGATGTTTTTGTTGTTGTATGAATAACATTGAAAATGGAATTGAATTATACATAGTTTTCACATTAGTTAAAATACCTATAAAATGTCCCAGAGTTGCTGGCGGCATGGAGACTCAGTGGTTAGCACTGTCGCCTCACAGCAAAAAGTTTGCTGGTTTGAGTCCCGGCTGGACCAGTTGGCATTTCTGTGTGGAGTTTGCATGTTTTCCCCATGTTGGCATGGGTTTCCTTCAAGTGATCCAGGTTCTCCCACATTCCAAAGACTATAGGTGACTATATGCGCTATAGGTAAATTGGGTAAACTAAATAGGGTATATGCAGAGCTAGTGCTTCTTCCCATACTGATAAACTTCCGGTGAACGGTTAATGTGACTTTTTTTCCATTTTATACAGTTTCTTTTGCAGCATCAGTGTTGTAATGTAATTAAAATATAATCAGTTGATTAGACTTTGGCATTCATTTAGTTGCTCAAGCATAAAACGAGATGAAAAGCCATTTACTCACACGCACCCATCAGGATTAGCAGGCTAGCGCAGAAGCTCCATTGAATATACTGGGGTAAAATAAATGTTCATTTTTTAAAGACATGGCGGGAAAAAATGTAAATTAATGTTTCTTGTACAATCTGCGACCCACTTTTAATCGGATATCACTCAGCCAGTAGAGATAGCTGATTTTTAAGGAAAACAGACCTTAAACGCGCAACATTTTTGCTGTGGTGACCCCTAATGAATAAGGGACTAAGCCGAAGGAAAATAAATTAATGAATGAATGTCACAGAGTCTAAAGTAAGTATTGTTTCCCTCATGTTAACATGCATGACAGTTACAAGTTCTACCTGTAATTTAATTATTAAAGTATTCATTGTATTTTGTTTTGGGTTTCATGGAAATGTCCATTAAATCAGTGTTTCCCAACCAGGTTCCTGGAGGACCACCAACACTGCATGTTTTGGATGCCTCCTTTGTCTGTCACACACATTACAGGTCATTTAGTAATTGCTAATGAGTGGATGATCTGAATCAGGTGTGTTTGGTTAAGGACACATGGAAAATGTGCAGAGCTGGTCCTCTAGGAAAGTGGTTGAGAAACACTGCATTAGAACATACATAATACACATAATTTTGTTGACTATAGATTGACTATACTTTCTCTTCCATTGCCAGTGATTCTGATTACACATATATTGAGCCTTCACCCTCTGTTCTTCCTGCTTCCGGCTTCTCGACTTTTAATATTGCTGATTATGATTTTATTGTAAAAACTGTTATGTCACTGAACTCCTCGTTCTTGATCCTTTCCAACCTTCTGTTCTGAAGAACTGTCTATCAGTGTTCGTGTCCCATATTACCACTATTATGAATGCTTCACTTAGCACTGGTTTTATTAAAACTGCTCTGAAAACTGCTGCTGTTACACTGATTTAAAAAAAAAACATGGCAGTGACTCCTCTGATCTGTCTAATTATCGGCCGATTTCTAATCAATCTTTTCTGGCGAAGGTTCTTGAGCGGGTGGTCGTGGGCCAACTGCAAGAACACCTGCAAGCAAACGCTCAGTTTGATGCATTTCAGTCGGGTTTTAGATCAGGACATAGCACGGAAACTGCTTTAGTTAAGGTCGTTAATTCAGAAGCTGATTCAGGAGCTTGTGGTATTTTAGTGCTTTTAGACTTAACTGCAGCTTTTGATACAATTTCTCAGAATCTATATGGGGAGTCACAGATCACGTACTGTTCTTATATGTCATGGTGTCCCCAAAGGGTCAGTACTTGGTCCACTTCTTTTTAGTATTTATATGTTGCTTCTTGGTTAAATCCTGCAATAATTTGGTCTTAGACTTCATTGTTATGCTGATGACACACATATCTATAATAACACTTCTCCCAATTCATCGGCATCAATGTCATCGCTTAACGCTTGCTTAATTGAAATAAAGGTTTGGATGCAACATAATTATCCTAAACTGAATAGTTTAAAAACCAAGATTTTATTGGTTGGCACTGCTTCTAACATCAAGAGGTGTAGTGTATTTGAGTTAACAGTTGATGGGTCTGTCTTATCACCATCTCTGCAGGTGCGTAATCTTGGTGTTCTCCTGGACACTCAGCTTAGTCTGAAGCCTCATTTTAAACATTTAAAGGTGCAGTATGTAAGTTTGACACCCAGTGGCTCAACTAGGTGTTGCACTCCTGGATCAAAACAAACGCAAGCGCGGGGTTGCCAGATTGAAGACAGGAGCGAGTGATTTAAACTGTGTTCTAAATAAAAGCAATGACACGCAATAGAGGGAATATTTTCCATATTATTAGGAGTTTTTGTCCTAACCAACACCTCAAATTGATATATTAGAAATGGCTTCTATTTCTCACTGCTGAACAACAGAAACCTATGACAGTGATCACCTCAGGTAAACCTTGTGTGCTTTATTCAGTGCTAAATGCTAACAATGCGAGTTTGAATGCCATTTTACAGGACATTTATTGCCATATACTGAAAGCAGCAGCAGAAAGTTCACCTTAGATCTTGAAAATACCATAAACTGTTTGAAATTGAACTTTAGAACTAAACACATATGAGTGATTCAGCATCTACATTTAATGATGTTAAAGAGGGTTAACATGTATTAAATAGATTATAAACCTTACAGTTTCATGAGTGAGTGCATATTCTGTGCTTCTGAATGGCTGTATTTAAATTTCTGTCGTGTTTCGTCTGGTGCAAACAGCCAAATTGCTCATCACGTGGTTACAATGTAACCTGCTCGCCTAATGTTTATGTTCGTAATATTTATATAATTAGCTAATTAATAACTGAATCAGTCTCATTTCGACGTCTGATACTGTCCATTTCGGTCACGGACGCATGCTTTCAGAGTCTTTCTGAATGAATGAATGAAATACGCGGTTTTCCAAAAAGGCAACCCGGGGTGCTGAATTATAATTGGCTAAACTGGCATTGTGCAGGTTAAATTTACCTAAACATAGACAGCGTTCCGGCACAGAAAACATTTTCAAAGCAGAATATCTGACTTCAGCATTGTTTTTCAGTTAAACAAGTATGTTCACTTGGGATGTTTCTTAAATATCTGCACACATATTATGGTATTTTTATTCTTTAGAAGAGTTAAAAACTTGTATACAGCACCTTTATCTAAAACGACATCATCTTAGCCTTTTATCATCTTAGAAATGTAGCCTGCTTACGTCCTTTCATCTGGAGGCTTGACAGACTTGTCTATGCTTTTATCATGCCTCGTTTGGATTTTTGCAATTCTCTGTTCGGAGGGTTACCAGCTAATTCTCTCGAGATTTTACAATACATCCAAAATTCTGCTGCACGTGTGTTGACACATACATCATCTCGGTCTCACATCACTCCTGTACTCCAACAGCTTCACTGGCTGCCCCTCAAGTCTCGTATTGATTTTAAGACATTGATTTTAACATATAAAATGGATCATGGTTCTGCTCCAGGTTACATTTGTGAATTGATATCCATTTCCTCTGCCTCTCGCTGTCTACGCTCTGCATCGGGTCCTACGCTGTTTTAGCCTCGCTGTAAACCCAGCACCATGGAAGGTAGGGCGTTTTCTTCCTGTGCACCCAAACTGTGGAATGCTCTCCCCACAACCATTAAGAATGCTGGCTCCTTGGACTGTTTTAAGAAGCCACTTAAAGTCTTTTTAGGACTGTTTTTAATTTGTGATATCTCTTTTTTTCTTACTGTGTTTTTTGTATATTTTATTGTTTTACTGTGCTTTGTTTTTTTTACTTTCTTGTAAGCGTTTTGGGTCTTAGAAAAGCGCATCATAAATAAAAGGTATTATTATTATTATAATTTCTGCCTGTCTTGACTTCCCGTCATCATTTTTTTTTTTGGAACACAAATTAAGATATTTTAGATGAAATCAGAGAGCTCCATAGGTGGCAACAGTCTCAAGATGTTCAAATTTCAAAAAAGGGACCTACAGTAAAAATCTGTTAAAATATTATATACTGACTTTTGTTTT
Organism: Danio tinwini; assembly: GCA_903798205.1. Lineage (NCBI taxonomy): Eukaryota > Metazoa > Chordata > Actinopteri > Cypriniformes > Danionidae > Danio > Danio tinwini. The sequence goes on along the minus strand of CAIGQZ010030401.1, from coordinate 14,882 downwards.
GACTCTGTTTGCCAATTCAGCAGCGCAACATGTAAGTGTCATATTGCTCGTATACACTCACTCTGATCTAATATGGAAGACATTGATAAACAAAGCTGTTCTTACATTTTATTTGGCCAACAAAAGTGTTCTTGGAGCTTTGTATGATTACAGTTGAACCACTAAAGTCACATGGAACAGTTTTTAAATTCTTTTCTGGACTCTTATGCCGCTTTAATAATGGATGTGCGATGGTGTGCAGTTGTATGTTTGTTGATAAACATTGGTGGATTGCATAACCATTCCTTCCGTATTCATCAAAATAAAAATAAAAAAATAAAGTGGCAGGACTACAATCGGGCTACATTTGCAAATGTGCTAGAACTTTTTGACCAACTATTTGTGTATTAAAGCGAATTATATAGTGAATAATGATCAATCAAATACATAAACTGACCGTTTCGCAAAGACTTCAGTGTGTCAGTGCTTATTGATTTGAATTTATTTGTATGTGTTTATTTTTTATCTCAAAAGACTGCCACTATTGACCACCGTTATAAGAATCACCTTCTTTAATGTCCTACTGAAGAAAGAAAGTCTCCTACATCTTGGATGAGCTGTGGATGAGTAAATTAACACAAAAATTTTGGGTGAACTATCCCTTTAACTCAGATTAAGATTTTGGATAATTTAATTAAATTAAATTCAATTCAATTCAATTCAATTCAATTTATCTTTATTTCTATAGCACAATATACAATGTTGATTAAGTCAAAGCAGCTTAACATAGAGGTTTTAGTAGATTGAAACTGAAACTGTGTCAGTCCAGTTTTCAGAGTTCAATTAATTCAATTCAGTGTGGTTCAATTTTCACTGCTGAAAGTCCAAACACTGAAGAGAAAATCCTATTAAACACTGAAACCATGTAGTTAGTCCAAATTATCTTTAAACATGTTTACCTATAAATAAGAAAAGGGAGGAGAGACAGAGAAATAAAGAATGGAACGATAAAGATTAGCCGTCATGCTAATTTCTGAATTCCACCACAGGCTGTTTTACCCCTTGTGTTGCTTCTCTCTGGAGCTTTTGCTGATCATTATGTTTTTAATTAAGACACTTTTTTATATTCAGTCATTTTCTCTGCTTCCCATCATTTCCATACAGAGTTAAATGTCATCCTGCTAATTGTTTTCCAGTGTACATTAGCTCAGCTGAGTTTAGAGTGCACCAGTGGGCGGAGCTTATGCTCAGCTGACATACCAATTGACAGTTTTATTTTAAAATGCATTAGATCAGTCCTCGTCCAGCACTTATTCTGTCATGTATTAAAAGGTCTGTCTGTGCTCTAATAACTTGAGCTGGTGTTAAAGTGCCGCATCTGATAAATCACATTTCTATCTCCTCTCTCTTTCTCTCTCTCTCTCTCTCTCTCTTCTGACTGCCTTCAGAGAATTGATTAGTGGACGACAGGCGCAGTTTGCTATTGTTTAGGTTTGTCCCGTGGGCTCTTTGGGTCACAGGATCACCTTTCTCTGTCATTTACTGTAGCACTGAATTGTTGGTAGATTTGCCCCCAGCCAGCGATAGAGTTTATATGTCACAGCCATTCAATCACTGTAAATTTCTCATCTCATTTCAGACTCTCAGAATTAAATGATGCTGCCACAGTCCTTCATATGCAGTTATTCAGCCAATAACACAAGCCCATTAGAGGCCAATACAAGTGATGTTGAGCTTTCTTATTTTCCCACAAATTGAAGAGGTGACTTTCTGACCTTTGGTTATGAATATATTGAGAAAGTGAGAGACGTCAGCTCTTATACGTCACTTAAAATGGTTGCTTTTAAAACAGTTAGATGCTAAATATGAGTTATGAAATATGAGGATAAATGGCTGTCAGTGGAACTGAGTCTTGTGTAAATGACTCACGTCTGTTGGCTGCTGATTTATTCTCTGCTTGTTTATAAAATACAGCATCTGAAAACACATAAAATCTGGGATTTCACACTCTCAGTCTGAATACAGATTTATAAAATAATTTAGTCAAAACTGGATTTAAATTTTTTATTTTTTTTTACAATTTACATTTACAAATATTTACATTTACAAGTACGTTTACATGTATTTTGGGTTCACTGAAATTCAAACATGAAGAGGATAAACAGACACATTCGATTCATTAACATAGGCAGAAAGTGTGATGTTGGCTTTGTTCCAAAACCCAATGAGCTACCTTACTATTTACAGTCTATATAGGCTGTTTTCATTGCAATTAAGATTCACACATTACTGATGTAAAACACTGTACAGTACAGATATTAATTCAGTTAGCATAAAGCTAAACTAGTGGGAGAATATTTATTTTTATAGATATTTTAAAGTGTTGAAATAAATACACTCTCAGAAATAAAGGTACAAAATCTGTCACTGTGGCAGTACCTTTTCAAAAGGTAACGTCAAATACTGTATTTCATACTTTATATATAATTATAATTATATAGTATGAAATACTTACAGTACATGAAAGTTATACAATGGTGCCTTGATCCTTATTTTCAATTCAATGTGAATTCCAAACTATTAAACTTGAGCTTAGTAATGTAACATAACAGCAATATAGTTATATTTACTTTAACACTTATTGGATATTGTTGAAATTATGCAAAGCAATTGTTTTTTAAAGACCAAACCCAGTTGCTCCAGCACATAAACTTTAATGAAATCCTCACAATACATTCCGGTTTCATCACAATAACAGACCAATCATACCAACACATATCTCCCTCTATATATTAATCTACAGACATACAATTATATTTGATTTCAACATTTACTCCTAGAGTCTGAAGCAAAACCTGCTTTAAATAATATTATATTATACTAACAAAATGACAAAAATTTCTTTAAGGTCCCATGAAGTGCTTTAAATTTGTGCATTTTTATTCGATGTTTGACATAATCTCAACTAAAACATGAAGAGAGGGTGTGACATAGTATAGCTCCTCCCCTTAAAAAACACTTTTCATTTTATCACGACTCTGCCAGTGAGAGTGGTTGAGCTCAAGTGCATCAAATGAAAAGCAAATGAGAAACATCTTGAAAGGGGTGGGCATGTCAGATACTTGAGAGCATTTGATTGGTTCTGATTTGATGAGATACTGATGTATAGGGTGACATGAATAAAACCATTGATCCATTTAGGCAGAAGTGACAAACTACAATCTTTACATGTTTATATCAGTTTTATATCTTCTAAACCCAAATTTTCCCACTGTTTTGGAGCTTAAAAACTAACAATACTGATATTAACGTCTAAAAATATATTTTTTATTTAATTTCAGAAGTGAGACACGCATATAGTATGCAAATAGTACACATTACTTGATATTTACAGTAAAAATAAACAAACTAAAAGTCAACTAAAATATTTTACAGCTTTTTTCTTGTAGTTCTTCTTCAGCCGAGCTGGCAGTGAGTCACAAACAGACCTTGTTTGAACCTCCTCATTAAATGTCAATGAAGGACATTTACACTCAGTTATTCAGGGCTTTTCTATAAGTAAAGACTGACAGTTTGGTTGAAGGTTTCATGTCAGTTTTATCTCCAGAGAGATTGTCGTCTGCTTCTGAGAGATTCATGTCTTAAGGCTGTTTTAATGATGGTTTGGAAGGTTTTCTCCTGCCTCATATGTACTGTATGTGCTGTAACATAAAGTAGAGGAACAGACTGAACTCTTGCAGTGGAAGAAGCAGGAGAACTGCAGAATCCCTCTTTTCAGCTTTCGTCTCGCTGACGTTCTTAAAGACATAATTGAGCAAAGATCTCACAGTTCAGTGTTTGTTGACTATCTAGTGTTGTTGAATTGCTTAATCAGGCTTAAATGCAAAACTCAAGCTGTCAGAACTCCAGATGGATCCTTTATGATGCTTTATCATGTCGTCATCAGGATTCATGCGCCGTTAGAGATAAGAGCTACATTATGATGTGAGCAGTAAAAAAAATAAATAGACTTTTTTCCATCCTGCAGCATGCAATTAGTCCATATTGGGGCTAAACAATAAAATGAGAACAATGTGTAATAATATTCCATACAAACGATCTTATACTTAAAAACTTTCTACAGTTTTAATGGTGCATATTCTGTAATGTGCATTGTACTGTATATAGTTGCCATCACAACTTAACGACACAAACGTTTTGGTGAAAGTGAATTAAAAGTAATACAAAAGTAGTGTATTACTACTGCAGAGACAGCAATCTTAAAATGTAACTAATTACATTCAAATAAACTGTAAATAGTAATTTATAATGTGTTTAATTTTAGAAGTAACTTGCCCAATCCATTCCACCATCAGTACTGTGCCAATAGACATGTTTTATTTAGTGAAACCTTGCTGAAGATATATTTTATAAAAGCACTAAGCAAAGTGAAGCCATGGTTTACAGTGAATTCATAACTGCTAAGGAGATTTTAAGCTTCTTTTTTTTACAACACACCCCTTAGTGGTATAAATTTACTGTAAATTACTTATTTACTTTAAATAAGTAAAGTAAATGAGTTATTGCTTTATTGTTTCAGGAGAATACAAAGTTTTTTTAAACTTAAAAAAATCCAATTAGCTAGATAATTATCAATATTGAATTATATATAATGATCATTTTATCACCAAGCCCTGTAGTCTATATCAGTGATGTCTCCCAAGTTTTCACTACTACATGTGCTCCCTTTGTTCTGCAGTTGCAATCTTTTTAAAAGCAATAAACAGTATTATATGTCTCACTGCCCTGGTTCACTATCACAGTAGTGTCAGAACACCTGATGAATCAGAAGAGGGCACAAAATGTCACTAAACCTTTTGTAAAGCTTCCACTGAGAGCAGGACAGCAACTCTGTCTGAGTCACAAATGAATGTCCCATCAGTAGCTTTGAGAGCCTTTGAGCTTCTGTAATCATGTCATGTTCAGATGAAAGAGGCTCGACTCCTACAGAGGTTTTCACATGCGGCATTCAGTAGCACATCTGCTTGACGGCCTCCGAGTCTCTGGAAAACATCCAGGCCATTCAGAAGTGCATCTTTTCCAGTCAATAGCTCTGTTTTGCGCACTGTCATCTGCACATAATGCCAGGGGTCATTTGGATACTCTCTATCTTCCAGATGGAGAGTTTCATAATCAAATCCTTATTTTTTCTCTGTCCTGTTTATTTTACGGTGTCCTTGGCGAAGCGCCCAGGTATGAATGCTGTGAAACTGAAAAATGTGCTTTAATTGTGCAAGTGTAGGTAATTGATTGAATAGGCCACTATTAGTCAGAGTTCAAAAGCTCTGAATGTTCTGTGAAGCTGTTTGTGAATAACTTTTCTGTTAAACCCGAGAGCAGTTGCTTATTAGAAGTGCTCGCTTGTATTTACTTCTGAAGAGAAAAGTTATTTTTCTGCTGTATTGGACTTTTTTAATATAAATGTGTTTGGCAGTGGATGTAATATGCTTTTCCAGGGTATTGGATGAATTGAAGAGTGTATATTTTCCTGATGAAGAAAGTTTGGTTTTCAGCTTACCCATAAACACTTTTCTTTGTAGAAAACAACAGAAGTTTGTCGTAATTCTTTGCCGGTGAACATGAAATCGATCGTTGTAATGGTCGCTCTGTTTCTGTGTGGATGATTGATTGTTCATTTCTCCTCTTCTAGTGGTTCGGGGATCTGGTCACACCGGTTTGGTGGGAGGACGTTTGGCTGAAAGAGGGATTCGCTCATTACTTTGAGTACATTGGCGCTGATTTCCTCTTCCCAAAGTGGAACATGGTGAGTTAGCTTTTTTCCCCCTATAATCAGGCACATGCACTGTAATATTTAGTTATTTGATTTATTGTTTATTTTTTCAATCATATTTAAATGGACAGTTTAATATGCATGTGTCATCAACAAATGTAATGTTGTTTTAACTTCTGTGCATGCTAAACTTTATTTTAGTGAAACAATGTTGAATCTTAAATCCCATGGTCAATAATTTTGTTTATACTGTTTACTTTAATGTGTAAATAAAATGTCATTAGACACTAGCACCTTTCACATAGTGATACCGGTAAATATCTGGGAAATTTCTAGAACGACTGTACTAGTAAATTCAAATATGCAGGCAGGGAGGTTACCAAGCCTCGATTTTGTGTAGTGTCACCATACCCATATACTCATACAATACCCAGTGAGAGTTCTAAGGTTTTTCATGCTGTTCAGTTTTCTGAAGTCCTCTAAAACAAGAGCAAATCTTCAATGTTTTATACACACATGAGGTCTTGAGCATCTGCTCTAGTGCCAAGATTCACTTGAGCAGAAAACAATCCTTGCACAGTGCTTCTCATCTATTCTTTATTTGATTCAGATGTTAACTGTTGGTAAGACTCTTATTCTGTTAAATTACAGTGCTCAATTTACTGTACAAATTTCCCATTTTCTTCCCCAAAACAGTATCCTATTATTATTATTATTCATAGTGATAAATAAATTAATAACTTGTAAACTGAACATTTTCCAAAATATTCAACTTAAATGAATTCAAAAGGTATTATCTTACATGTATAGATATTTCCTGATCTTAATGAATAAGTGTGCTAAATGGAGACATGCATGGACTTGTTCATTATGAGCTTGTAAAGAACAAATTGTTCCAACTGTTTTAATGGTTATTATGAGCGTAGTTGGAGTTTGACTTCATGTTCATATCTAATGGTGTTGAACTCTGTTATCAACACGCTTCTGTTTCAGCGTCTCCTTCATTGCCACAGCAACCAGTGCTTATAATGTAATGTTTTATTGTCTTATAATGAAATGCTAGTCTATATGGAGTCGAAGTGAGCTTTGAAAAATTGCAATGCCACAAATAAAATAATGAGCTTTGTACTGTGTTAAAGTCAACAACACGTTTGAACACGATTCTTACCTTTGCTAGTCTGAAAATTAGCAAAACAATATTCTAAAACTACATTAAAAGTGTCAGACCTATATACTGTATGTGACAGTCTGATTTAGAGCTGCAATCTCTGCTAAACTTGAAACTGAAATTCAAGGACAACATGCTGAGACATAAAATAGTGCACAAAATCACCCAAATCTATGTGTTTCATCACGTTTTCAGAAGGACAAAGCAAAGCTTCATTTTGAAATGCTCAGCCGTCTCACTGGAGTCAAACAAGTTCAGTGGTGCTCTGAATGCTTGTAAAATGGATAAATTATGAACCTGTTTTGGCAGACCAGGTGCAAACATCATCATCTCCCAATATTTTTGGGTTATAGGCAATGCTTTTTTTTCATGTGCAGGGGACAAAAGGCCATTTAATTGTGCTAAATGAGAAATAAGTTATCATAAGAATTATAATGTGTTGGAATAATGTTTAAATTCTTCACTTTGTTTTAATATTACACTCACCGGCCACTTTTTAGGTACACCTGTTCAACTGCTCGTTAATGCAAATTTCTAATCAGCCAATCACATGGCAGCAACTCAATGCATTTAGGCATGTAGACATGGTAAAGACCATCTGCTGCAATTCAAACTGAGCATCAGAATCGGGAAGAAAGATAATTTAAGTGACTTTGAACGTGGCATGGTTATTGGTGCCAGATGAGCTGGTCTGAGTATTTTAGAAACTGCTGATCTTCTGAGATTTCCACGCACAATCATCTCTAGGGTTTACACAGAATGGTCGAACCTTGAGGGGGCTGGGCTATAGCAGCAGAAGACCACACTGGATGGCACTCCTGTCAGCTAAGAACAGGAAACTGAGGCTACAATTTGCACAGGCTCACCAAAATTGGACAATAGAAGATTGGAAAATGTTGCCTGGTCCGATGAGTCTCGATTTCTGCTGCGACATTTGGATGGTAGGGTTAGAATTTGGCATCAACAACATGAAAGCATGGATCCATCCTGCCTTGAATCAATGGTTCAGACTGGTGGTGGTGAAGTAATGGTGTGAGGGATATTTTCTTGGCACACTTTGGGCCCATTAGTACCTGAGTATTGTTGCTGACTATGTCCATCCCTTTATGACCATAGTGTACCCATTTTCTGAAGGATACTTCCAGCAGGATAACGTGCCATGTCATAAAGCGCAAATCATCTTAGACTGGTTTTTTGAACATGACAATGAGTTCACTGTACTCCAATGGCCTCCACAGTCACCAGATCTCAATACAATAGAGCACCTTGGGTTGTGGTGGAACGGTAAATTCACATCATGGATGTGAAGCCGACAAATCTGCAGCAACTGCATGATGCTATCAAAATCTCTGAGGAATATTTCCAGTACCTTGTTAAATCTATGCCAAGGATTAAGGTTGTTCTGAATGCAAAAGGAGGTCCGACCCGGTACTAGTAAAGTGTACCTAATAAAGTGGCCGGTGAGTGTATAAACAAACTAAAAAAAAAAGATCTCATAAGTGCATGGTTTAGGGTTGCTTGCCATTAAAAAGTTTGAAAGCCCATTATATGGGAATAAAATCTGAATCAGATTGTTCTGCATAAGTTTTGTTTTAAATTATTTTTTTAAGACTGGAACACTTGACCCTGTACTGTAAAAACATCTTATTTCTTATTTAATGAATTATAAAATAATAAATATAATGTGATTCAATATTGCCTACTTCCTAGGACAAATCAAATAGACATATCACATTAAACTTAAATGCTTACTGCTTGATGTAACCACTTTTTGTATGTAAAGCTTTGTGTTTGATAAAATATACAATACAATATGTAATACAAACACTACTAATTCTACTACTACTACTACAATTAGTACTAGGCTACTACTACTAATAATAATAACCATAATTATATTTACTTACTCTCAGGGCCATTTATATCGAAGTTGATATTTATCCACAACACATTGGTGTTTCGTAGCATCTAGTTTTTATGAGGTGTGTTATTAGCCTAATGCTTAACCCCCAATCTGGAGGACCTGGACATGCACACATACTGTACACTACGACCAATTTACCTTACCCAATTTACCAACATCACATGTCTTTGGACGGTAGGGGATACCGGAGCACCCCAGGAAAAACCCACACGAACACGGGTATTATAGTTAATATAAATTATTATAATTATATTAATAAGAAATTATTAATTGCTTTGTTCATATGACCAAATTGTCTGAACAGTATAGAAAGGCTTTGCTTGGTTCAATAAAAAATTTTGAGGAAACATTGCAACAGGATGCTAAACAAATGCAGAGGTGTTTGTGAGAACCACGCAGGAGTAAGTCAAACATCTTTTGTGACTTCTACAGTCACTACATCTGAACACTATTAATCTTTTATGAGACTTTCTGGAGCACTGAGTCATAGCAAGAAAAGGACTTTAACCTCCTTCCCCTAAGAAAAAAAAATACACTCACCAGCAGTTCTTCTGAAGGCTTTTCACTTTTTATGACCATTAAATCTGACCATGTGGCATATGTACTGCATTTATTAGGTAACACACATTTTGATTAAGCAAGTCAATTTCTGTGTATCATTTATTTTTCATATTCAAGTTTACTGTACATACAACTTTGCTACTGAACAACAGCAACAGCCTGAAATAATGCAAAGATCGAATGACAAACTGTTCTCCCTCCAGATCTGCTTTTGTTTGAGCATAATGTTTTAAGCAGTTAGCATAATGCTATTCCAGCTGTACTGGCCTCTAATGCTGCTATTGTGACACACTTGAAGCTTCATTTGTGCACTGAAAACAGTGTATTGGTCATTAGCCAAACTAAATGTGACCGTTTTTCAGCATTTATGAGAGTTTTTGCTATGAGTTAGCGGTCGTGCTGATGAAATCTGTTTGTATTTTCTACTTGTTATGAGCTATTTGCTAGTGTGAAGATTATTATGAGCCAGTGATCAAAACTCAGACCTCATGTTTTTTAGACTGGACACTGGTGTAAATGTTTAAAACAGCTTTAATTAGCAATTTTTTTTCTACTTAAAGTTTTTTTAAAGTATAATTTTTATTTATTTATCTGATTTGAATATCATAATTTCAGAATGGTAATTTATGTAATATATAGCCTACGAGCGATTTCTGCTCACTTTCTATCCAGTCTGTCCCAGTATTTCACAGCTCTCTGCTTTAGAGCACCTTGGTTATGGAGCATCAGCTGGGCAGAAAGACCATTTAGGGAACGTCATTTCAGTGAGCAATTGGGTTTCACGTTCGATAGGTTTTGATGGAAACACTTCATTGCGCTGATAGGATGACTGCAAGCATTTCCCTTCCTAAATATGGCTAATATTGCTCATTTCAGGAGGAAAGAGTCTAAACCAGAAGTGAAAACTCTCAAATGCATTGAGAAATGTTGTGAATGGATTTGACAATAGACTGTAATAGGTCATTAAATCAGCCTCCAGGTCCCTTTACCTGCTCAAAACTGCTGGACTGTTTGTTTTCTGCCTCTTTCACATATCTATCATGCTAGAGAAGCTCTCAGAGAGGTATGATTTATGGCAAGCCATTTTGGCATTTAATCTATATGTATTTTCAGGCTACTAGCACTTGACTCACTCACATTTCTTCGGCTTAGTCTCTGCTTTATCACGTCACTAGTGCAGAATGAACTGTCACTACTAGTGCTTTATTTTAAAATAACAGTATGTTTTCCATTATGTACTGTTATCTATTTAATTATTAATTTATTAGCTACTAGGGCTTCTTTAGATGGTGAGTGAGTTTTGATAAGTAGAATATGTATTCAATTGTAACTTATTTTTTTGAATTCTAGGATATTACATCCTAATGTACTGTAGTAGTATCTATTTATTAGATACTTTATTTGTTTAGATTTCAGTGCTTATATACAGTACATGTCTTGTGCTTACATACATGTAGTTATTTATTAGGCAGTACTACCTATTTTTTAGAAAACACCTTTTTTACATTATTAGTAGTAACAAATTATTTATTCCTATCATAACTTATTTATTTTTACTTGTGTTATTGTAAGACTACTCAGAATGATCACAACTGAGTTAAATCATTGATCTTACCTTTTATCATTTTTAATCTAACACCTTAACATTTTAAATGGGCACTAGTATATAATAAATGTGCTCTGCTATCTGTTAAATTGATACTTGTAGCTGATAAATAAGTATGTAACCTATAAGTTCTAGTCAGGTACAAGTATCTAATTATAAGAAATAATTGTACATAACAAAGAGGAACTGTTTTCTTTTCAAATTAAGCAATACATTTAGCATATTATATACAGTTTAGTGCTGTCTTTTTAAGTGCAAGCATTATCAAATCAAACAAAAGCATATCTAATAAATAAGTTGTACTACAGGTATTTAATGATTAAGCACTAGTATATAAAAAGAATTACTGGTCACACTTTGTTTTGATGGTCTGTTTGTTGAATTGAACTAATGCTTATTAGATTTTAAGTAGAGTTGGGGTTAGGGTTGTGGTTAGGGTTAGTGTAAACTGACATGTACTTGCAAAGATTCTTATAGTCAGTTAAATGTCTGTTAAATGTCTGTATCAACAGATATTAAGCAGACAGTCTACCAATACTCATATGGACCATCAAAATAAAGTGTTACCAAATTGCTAGTTCCAATTGAGCTATTTGTACATAAAAATAAAAATAAAATTGTGTTGGAATATATTCTTAGTAATACTAGCTAATAAATGAGTATTCGCATTTAATGAATTTGTTGTATATTTGAAAAAGGTACTAGTATCTAAAGAAAAAGTACTAGTACATAATGGAACATGGAACTTACACATTATAATTATAACATTGTAAGGAAAAAGACTATTAAAATAGGCACTAGTAGCATAAAAATAAAAACTTGTGCAGTTTATAGATTATAATTGCTAAAATATCTTGCCATATTTGCTTTCCGATCAGGCTTTGTTCTCATGCTGCTTAAAGTGGTCAATCAGTGTAGAAGTTTGAGTGCTTTTGCAACAGGTGATGATGTTGAGACGTTAATAAGCAGGATCTAAATGAAGCATCATTAGACGTAAACACCTTGTTGAGAGCACATATGGGCCAGATGGAAGCTCTTCTCATTGCACCCGTTTTATAAGTGCACGTTACGTGACTCGCATAAAATCAGCTTGAAACCACCAGCTGTTCTCTTTCTGTCTGTCTGTCTGTGTTATAGTCATTATATTGCATGGCAAGTTATTATAAAGGTGCAATATAATGAAAATTTGGATAAGGATAGGTGAATAAAAAGAGTTTGGTACATAGAATGACATACACTGTGAGCCTCAGACATAATTGTTGCCTTGTTCCTGTGCAAATCATGTATACATTGTGTAAAATCACAATGTACACAGTGTAAAATCAGGCCAAAAACAGACCAATCAGAGCAAATCATTAACTCTGACAATCCATAGCTTTTGAATAGCTACAACATTTAATGCTTCCCACAGGTTTGAAATATACTTGTGATGGTAGATGGGTTAAAACACACCTTTATCCCACATCACATAAATAGTTAAATGTATGCAACAAACAAAACATAATTAGATTTTTAACAATATTTTTATTTATTAATAAACTGTAATAAACTGTTTCATTTCAATGGATTAAAGAAAAAAAAAACACTATTAAATTAAATAAGAAAATGCTCTATTTTTCATTCAAGTTCCGGTTGCTTTATTCGAATTACATTTTGTACAGTATTGCAAATGCATTCTATATGTAATAAGTAATATAATATGAAATATGTAATATATTGACATCATCAAATTAATTAAATATACAGCAAATGAGAAATAAATGACCGAAAAAAGGAATAAAAACAGACAATATCTCAAATAATTATAAACTGTAAACAAAAAAAAAGTTGAGTTAACTTAAAAATGTAAAGCAACCAGCTGCAGAGAAATATTGAGTTTATTAAACTTCAGTGGTTGAAGTTGTGCCAAATAATTTTTTTAAGTTGACCGAAAAGGCTGGTTTAAGTCAAGTATACTTTATGGAATGCTTTAAAATTCCGTGAATGAGTTAAAAAGTTAACTCAACTTTAAATTTTTTGAAGATATGGGGAAATAAATATATTTACTTTCATTGAACAAACAGTTCCAAACATGCAGCTGAATCATTTTTATAAGTAAATTCAACTCTGAGCTCAAACATATATCCAAATAACTTACAATTTTAAACTGAGTTGACAATTTGTAAGTTGGATTTTTTACAGTGTAAAAATTACAAGAATAAAATGTGTAGATTATTTAAATAAGGCAAATAAGTTGATTAACCATTTCTAATGCTGTACAAATATTTAGCAGCTAATTTAGATGTAATTTTATCCTCTCTGAGTATTTAGTAAAGTTTTCTTAGTCGTTTAGATTAAAGATTAAATCCCGGACATTTTAGTAGATTTTGAAATCCTGGCCGGACGCAAAAACGTGTGTCTCTGTGCGTCTGCAGAGCATGATAGACAGTTGTCAGTTGTTGACAGTTGACAGTTGTCTGCAGAGCACAGAGGAGTGGTGACAGTTCTTGCGCAGTACAAAACGGGTAACCGAGAGAAATTTTCCACTAAGTAATTCGTAATTCGATTGCAGATGTTTGGTTATAGTGGGCAGATAAAAAAGTGTAAAAGGATGATAATTCTATAAAAAAGAAAACTAAATATACTTGGGCTATACTATGTAAATATACTATGTGGGTCAAGCACTGACATTTCCTAATGAGATTACAATAATTAATTATTAAGTATTATACTTACTATATGCGTTGGACTCTTATTTTGTAAAAAAAAAAAAGTTCAGCATTATAGAGCTCTCAGGTAATGCAGCCAGGCATTGAGTATCTCATCTCTTCAAAGCTTGTTGTCAGAATGCAAAACCTGAAAAAGACTTGTTAAAATGATTATAGATTATAAATGTATTCAGCACACGCCAAAGAGGCATAGCATCTCTTTAAATGTATGTTTTGTTAGATTAACGTGTGTATTGTGAAATGTGTCATGTATGTTTGTAATGAAGGAGCATGAGGTCTGTTTAGCTGTATATTTTGTTAGTTTAATGTGAATATTGTGAAATTTGCCATGTATGTTGGTAATAAGAGCAGCATAATGTCTGTATCAATTGTTAGTTTGACATGTATATTGTAACATTTGTAGTGTACTTTTTAACAGTATGCATGTTTATAATGGTTATGCAAATGAGGCATAACTGCTGTCAAGGGTAATTTATTCACTTAAACATCAGATGAATGGATTATTTTCCTTTTAATACAGATAATGCAATAGCTTTTTGTTTTTTTTCCAGTAAGTCATCATTAAAATGTTAGCAATAAAAACTTAATAAGCAATAAAACTACTCGCTTGATGAATAGCAATGTCTACAGCAAGCACAACTGCACTAGTTGAAGTTGTCCACACTAAAGCTTTCCTCTTTGTGTACAGTGCATAAGTAATAGAGAGCAGCTATGGGTAAAGCTCACTCCTCTGATCCCAAGAAGTGATCTAGCATTAGACACTATCATCAGAGAGACTAATGATATTACTCTCTGGCAGGCAGAGGACACTCATTGGCATCCCTGCTGCTGGAGGTGCCTTAGGTGACCGCTTCGTTCTTTGTCCTGGAAATGCCATTAACTTAAATACAAGTACTCATTCATTAGATAATTGTTGCTGTTTCATTAATGACTTATACTACTGTATATCTAGTCTGTTGTTACTAGTAAGATATTTAATGACATTTTTTGCCATTGACTTGTATTAGGATGTCTTATTGAGATATTAACTACTGAGTTTTGATTAGTATATATTCAAATCGTGAGTGGTGCACATTTTTATTCTTTATATTCCATGTTTCTAATTAAAATATTTGCTTGTGACTCCATTGTCCAATATATATATATATATATATATATATATATAT
>CAIGQZ010030400.1:249161-255081 GCA_903798205.1 Danio tinwini | reverse complement strand
CTCACTCACTCACTCACTCACTCACTCACTCACTCACACTGACTAAAGGCGGCGCTGTGGTATAACTGTAACATCCCACAGTGTCAGTAATATACAGTGCTCTACAGTATCTACTGTGCTGTCGCTCTCCACAGTCGACAGGTGATGGTGGCTCAGTAAATGTTCAGTGCAGGCGTTCATCTTCTTCTACTGTAGTATAAATATTCGACTCCACAGTAACTCTTATATTTGGCTAAAGGATCTTATATTCATGTATAGATGACCGTATTGACATTCATTTTATAGTACTAGAATAAGACTACAGTATATATATATAGAGAGAGAGAGATTCTGACTGTCTTTGAGTATTTTCTGTTCACAGTTCAGTGGATATCGGTAGACATTAAGAACAACAGTATTATCATCGATAAGAGTGTGTGCTGCTATGTGTGTGTGCTGCCCAGATTGCGCATGAGTGTGGATTTTTTAATATTTGTGTTTTAATTAATTCCTAAATGATGTCATTCGCCGGTGGATAACTCAGACTGAATGACTTCAGGGTTTCTTTAGTGTTTCTGCTCACCACGGCTGATTTATCTGATCAATAACACTGAAATATTACAGCATTATATTACACTGTACTGAACTACTACAGGAGCAAAACAAAAGAGTGAAATATTAATACCATCCAAAATAGCAGCTTTCTGTGTCAATATACAGTAAAGTGTCATTTATTTCTATGATCTACGAGCTCTGGCTCATTATTGTTCATTTCTGCAGTCTTCAGAGCCGCGTGAGCCTTCAGGAGTCATTCATGGAATTATTGAAGATCAGCAAATATTATAAAGCAGATCTTGATGTTCTTCTACAGTTCATTACCGAGTGAAACTGTGCTTTACCTGTTCTGAATGATTCAGTGAGTCTAGTGATTCAGTCCTGTTTCTGAATGGATCAGCCATTCTGAGTGAATCATCTCTTTAAGGCACTGGCGCCAGCAACTGCTCTAATTGATTCATCCAAAAAATTCATAAAGCAGCACAAAAACACTCAAACATTTCCCAAACATTGGAGATTCATATTATTTTAAAGTAACATATTCCTAAAACCAGCAGCACAGTGGTGCAGTAGGTAGCGCTGTCGCCTCACAGCACTCAGGTCTCTGGTTTGAGTCTCGGCTGGGTCAGTTGGTGTTTCTGTGTGGAGTTTGCATGTTCTCCCCGTGTTGGTGTGGGTTTCCTCCAGGTGCTCCGGTTTCCCCCACAGTCCAAACACATGGTACAGGTGAATTGGGTAAGCTAAATTGTCCGTAGTGAATGAGTGTGTATGGGTGTTTCCCAGTGACGAGTTGCAGCTGGAAGGGCATCCAATGCGTAAATCATGTCGACTCTGGATTAATAAAGGGACTAAGCTGAAATGAAAATGAATGGATTTTCCTAAGAGTATAAGAATCTCTTGAACAGATGTACAGCTTTGCATAAATAATGCATGAATTATAAGGAGGAATGAAGGTTACGAGCTTTTATTAATAAATTAAAACAAAATACAGTTACGTTAATAACAACAGCTATCATTTATAACTGTGTGCTGATGATAATTGGGTAATAACAATAATAATAATCATCATAATACAGATTTGTGACCGATCATGGGACTCTGAAAACTGCAGCGATGAATTCAGTTTTACATCACAGATATCAATGACACTTGGTGAGCAGAAGTGTCTGAAATACAGCAGAAATGTGGAATATATTGTGAATGAAGGGTCAGAAACACGCATGCGTGGTCTGGCTTTGGCCTGAACCTCCTGCAGATCACAGCCAGAGTCCAATTCTCAAGCCTTTTAAATGAAAACCCAAGCAAAAAGCTGATCAGAATCTGACCGAATGTGTGTGGCGCCACCTGCTGGACACGGAGATCCACTGCAGAAACAAACCAACAAACGATGCCTTTTCTCTGTAAAGCAAGGTTCCTGTTTAATACTGATCTAGTGTTTGATTCCCTCAGGTATAGAGTTCTCTGAACACTTTTACATGCAATATCTGCATATCAGATCTTTAATATTTCTGTTTAGGGAAATAGAGCCAGTGTGTGTTACACCGCGAGGAGACCTAATAAGATTATCATAATAATAATAATAATAATAATAATAATAATAATAAGTTGTTGATTTTATGCAATATGTAATTTCACCTTCTGAATAAAGATCACGGTTCTGGAGGCGTCTGTTGTCTTACGGGTTTAATCGTTGATATGTCAAACATTACCAATCGACAGATTTATCCTGGATTATTGATCATCTTCCTCATTCTCTTCTACTGCCACTGGAGAAACACGATGGTGCTGTGTACACTTCATAGTCGTGTGTTCAACTGCAGCTAACATGCTAATCCAGTTGCTCTAAAGAGCTCCTATTATACACAAATGCAGTGGTGTGAAGTAACACTACACACACTCAGATGACTGTAACTGAGCAGGTTTCCTCAGGAGTTGTGATTTACTCAGTAGTTTTATAAATGTGTCCTTTTACTTTGCCTTGAGCACTTGTTTACTGCTGTATCGGTACTGTTACTCCGTATTACTCTGTATTTCTTTCTTGTCTATGGTGATTGACTGAAGTAGAAAAATCCGTCCTGCGATTCCCGTCCAATCAAATCACACATAGAAAGGAAATCACATCATACAACCTCAAGACATGGGCGACTTATAAATGCAGCAAACCTATTACTCCAGTTCTTTCATCAGTGCATGGCTCCCTATTAAATATCCTATAAATATTAACATTTTATTGACTACCAATGGCTGAGCTCCTCAGTGTTTGAGGGAGCTCCTGGTGTATTAGAGCCCCTCACGTTCTCTATGGTCAATTAATTCTGGACAATTGATTATTCCCAGAATATCAGCATTAACTGTAGGTGGTAGATCTTTATGGTATCTGGCACCTAAACTCTGGATCAGCCTTCCTAGCACCGTTGAGGAAGCAGACACACTCTGTCAGAGTAAAACTAGATTAAACACACATCTCTCTGCATTAGCATACACACACACATGCTGCTGAAATCCAGATCCTCAACAATCCTAAGGATTGTTAGTCTGCATTATTTAGGGCAACTGGAACCGGGAACACTTCCCTAAAGACATTATAATGTGAACAGCATCTGCGCTTATGTTGGTCTGTTTCTATTATTCCAGAGGTTTCCATAATCCTGGACCAGGCCATATCCTGAGCAGCTGCTGTGGTGGTCATATGTGAATGGAGAGTTTCATGATTCCTGAAAGACCCCAGTGACAGACGAGTCTCTGCATTGATCCTGAAGGGCCAGCCTGTACACCAGCCGGTGACCTCCCACCAGAGATGGCAAAAGTACACACATCCTTTACTTAAGTAAGTACAGATACTCATGTTTAAAACCACTCTGGTAAAAGTAGAAGCACTGACTACACTTTTGTACTTCAGTAAAAGTAAAGATGTACCGCCTGAAAAATGTACAAAAGTAAAAAAAGTATTTGTGTCAACCACAGTCCAAAGACATGCGGTGTAGGCCAATAATAACTCAACTAAATTGCCAGTATAGTGTATGTGTGTGAATGTGAATGTGTATGGGTGTTTTCCATTACTGGGATGCAGCTGGAAGGGTATCCGCTGCATGAAACAAATGCTGGAATAATTGATGGTTCATTCTACTGTGGCGACCCCTGATAAATCAGGGCAAAGCTGAAGGATAGCGAGTGAGATAGGTAGGTAATCATCCTGACGCAAACTCAGTGTTCAGCATGTAGTTTTACCACTGCTAGATCAAAAACAACAGCTGCCATTCATGTTCATACACTCTGTCTATCTAGACTATCACTCTAGACTAGATAATGTCTTACATTTTACACTGAATTCTGTCCAAAATATATTGATTTTTTTCTTTTGCTAAAATAAATCACTTTGTCACTTTGGTCCATTTCTCAGTTCAGTCTTCAGATCATCATCATCATGTCACTTGTGCACATCAGTAAAGCAGTTCCTCTTGATGAACAAGTTGCAGATGCTTTTCTTCATCAATGTAAATGATGATGTGCAGTTCTCTGATGTTTCCTAGATTATCAGTTGCTGATGTCATGTTGATCAACATGTATTATTTTATCTCTGTTGAATAGACTCACCCCCACAACATTTAATCATTCAAATGCCTGAACAAGTTGTCAGAATATTTAGTCTTAATGCATTTTTCACATTTCTCCCAGGTCAATCTGGACTTTTTCTAATGACGGTCTAAAAGGAGGTTGTCCTGTTCACATTTTTACTTTAGTTTTTTCTTTGTGCTATGAGGTGCTCTCTTTTCCTTTCTGTATCAGAATGACATGATCTGGCAACACAGCTAAAATATCACCATAGTTTACACCAGAACAGCCCTGCAGAGTACACTGATGTATTAACAACATGACTACTAAGTAATCAGTCTTATTCATATACAATGACACAAGGACATGTCATTCTGACGCCACTGACATGTTCACTGACACAGAAATGTAGTTTTGAGAGCTGAACTGAAGGGTTTTGAGCAGGAGACTGGCTTTTGCAGGAGACTCATGGTGTTTTGCTGTTTTTATATGTGTTGTTTTGAGAAATGCTCTTAGTCCTGCTGTTTTACACATTTCAGCTCTGATCTGAGAAATGTGCTAAAGTGATGGAGAAATACTGTAATGCATTTATTATATGCTAAAAGCAACATAGACAGGTAAGACAGGTACATACACATAAACTGCCCAGTACAGTTCCCTTTGCTGTTGTAAAATAATGTTTATAAATTATTAACTGAAGACAACAGTATAGGCCTGTGTAAAATCATATAGTCAATAAAAAAATCAATAAAAACTGAAAAACAGCATAAACTCTGTATTAGGAGATATGAACTCATCAGAAATAAAGGAAATAAACCGCAATGCAGAATTTTTTATAAAGTATTTGATTGTCTTAGTATTAAATGTACTAATCTTTACAAAAAGCTCTATTTTTCGCAGTATTAGATTGAAAGATCAGAGAAAACCCGTGCAGCATGATCGAAAATGGACAAAAGTCTGAAACTGATCATTCTAAGTGATAACCCTAACCCTAACCCTAACCCCTAACCCTAACCCTAACCCTAACCCTAACCCTAACCCCTAACCCCTAACCCCTAACCCTAACCCTAACCCTAACCCTAACCCTAACCCTAACTAACTGATAAAAAACTACTTAAGTACAGTAACCAAGTATTTGTACTTCATTACTTTCCATCTCTGCCTCCCACCTGCAGCTTCTCCACGATGGACGTCCAGCTCTCTCCAGCCTCCGGCGCCTAGACTGCAGCTCTGCACAAGACGTTTGGCCAGAGGAGAAATGATCGTGCCCAACTGAACCTGGTTCCTCTCCAGGTTTCTCTCCTTCACTTTGGTCAGTTGGTGAAGTTTGTTCCTCCACTGTCACCACTGTCCAGCTTGGTTTGGGTCTTGTGGAGCTGCGCATGGATGGATTACTCCTCAGTGTTTGGACTCTCAGTAGTGATTATTAACCCACACTGACCTGAACTAAACTAAACTTCAGTTCACTAGAACATCTGTGTTCAGCTGCTGCGACACAATCTACAGTGTAGAAGTGCTGGAGAAATACAGATGAATTTAATTTAATTGAAAACATTAAATGTGTCTAAGACGATGCCCAACGTCTACGCGCAATGACCCAGAGCCAGTCATGTGATGAGAAGATGAAGGATGTCGACTGTATGATGACTGAAATCACCAAACAGCCGTAGACAATCACTAAATGGAGCGAATGAAGAATGGAAGGAACGAAGGAACTAATGAAGGAAGGATTCAAGGAAAGAACAGAAGTCAGAATCTGAGTCCTCCATAATACACACACTGATTAATGATTAATGATGAAGAAGAGTAGGCAAACAGCACTTGATTATAAAGC
>CAIGQZ010030400.1:165259-177259 GCA_903798205.1 Danio tinwini | reverse complement strand
ACATTATCCACTCTTCTTTAGCTTTAGGCCATGTTCCAAATCCTTACAAGCTAGCTGTTATTAAACCTATTATTAAGAAACCACAACTGGACCCAGCAGCTGAGCTAATTATAGGCCTATTTCAAATCTTCCGTTTATGTCTAAAATACTAGAAAAAGTTGTTTCTACCCAATTATGCTCCTTTCTGCAGATGAACAATATTTTTGAAGTGTTTCAGTCAGGTTTCAGGCCTCATCACAGCACAGAAACCGCATTAGTGAAAATAACCAACCATTTACTCTTAGCTGCTGACCAAGGGTGCATCTCACTATTAGTTCTACTAGATCTTAGCGCCGCTTTTGACACCATTGATCACAATATCCTCATAGACCGCTTATATTCTACAGGTGTCCAAGAACAGGCTCTTCAATGGTTTAGGTCATACTTAGCTGATCGTTACCAGTTTGTGAATATTAATGGACAACTTTCACAAGTAAGACTGGTAAAGTACGGGGTCCCTCAAGGATCAGTTTTAGGCCCTTTGCTGTTTACAATATACATGCTTCCCCTGGGGGACATTATTAGAAGACACGGGATCAGTTTTCACTGCTATGCAGATGATACTCAATTATACATTTCAACTAAACCTGATGAGATGTCTAAACTGTCTAAGCTAACTGAGTGTATTAAAGATGTTAAAGACTGGATGACCAACAATTATCTTCTCTTAAACTCAGACAAAACAGAATTATTACTTATTGGGCCTAAATCCTGTACACAGCAGTTCTCACAACTCAACCTGCAACTAGAGGATACAGAGTTAGAGTTAGCTCTACTGAAGCTCTCTTCAGGCCGTATAGCAAACCATTCAAATCTGGTGTCTATTAAATGTAGATCTGAGACTACTGTACAGAAAACAGCTAAAACTGTTAAGTTAGCACTTTTAAACATCCCATCACTTAACAATAAGTCACTTTTAGTCAGTGATTTTATCAGCACAAATTGCCTTGATTTTATGCTTCTAAATGAAACTTGGCTAGATGACAGCTGTAGCGCAGCAGTTCTGAATGAAACAGCTCCTTTAAACTTTGATTATTTGAGTATTTGCAGAGCTAACAGAAGAGGTGGAGGCATCGCTGCCCTGTTTAAAGATGTCTATGAGTGTAAACAAGTGTCATTTGGTGACTATTTGTCCTTTGAATATCTGAGTATAGCACTAAAGGGTGCTCCACGCATTTTACGGATCATTATCTACAGACCTCCAAAATATTCTCCAACTTTTATTGATGATTTTACAGAGCTGTTATCGATAGTAACCTCTGAGTTTGACTATTTGACTATTGCTGGGGATTTTAATATTCACATTGATAATCCAGAAATCAATGCTGTAAAAGAACTCATGACTGTTTTTAACACTTTTGATCTGACTCCGCATGCTCAAGGACCCACACACAATCGTGGACACACTCTTGATCTACTTATAACTAAGGGTCTACACATTTCATCGACTGCTGTTAAGGATGTTGCACTATCTGATCATTTCTGTATTTTCTTTGATATATTGATCACTCCAGCCATTGAAGACAGATCTGTCTCTGTCAGAAAGAGATGCATAAATGAGAACACTAGTGAGCAGTTTATGAAGGCCATATCACTCACACCAAGTATATGGTCAGGAGGCCAGGCACACTGTCAGTGTAAATCTAGACTAAAGACACATGTCTTTGCACTAGCATATGCATAAAACACAAATGCATAACTCACTTACTATCCTTCAGCTTATTCCCTGCTTTATTAGGGGTCACCACAGTGGAATGAACCTGTTTTATTGGCGAATGCTTTTCCAGCTGCAACCCAGCACTGACACTACAATTGTCAGTGCTGAGAAACCCCCACACACTCCTATTTACACACTACGGCCAGTTTAGTTATATATAATATATAAATTCAATATATATCAGTTACATTGAATGAGTGAAATTATAGTCGATTGCCCAGTTTAGGGTAAATATGCCTAATAAAACTGATTCATTTATTTTTATTTGTATTTTTTTAATTTAAAAATATTACATTTAAAGTACTACTGTTTAAAAAACATTTTAGCTGATCTTTTTATTATTAAATTATTCATTGAAGTTGGGGGTTATTGTATGTCGCAATCTATTTTTTTACAGTCTATGGTCGCGATCCCAAGGTCCTTAAACCAACCCCTAATCTGAATCAACAAATCGTCTTTAAACTGAACTGAATAAGTTTTAATATAACTAGAACTACACCAGCGTTCATCACTTCTCTCCTGTCTGCCTGATATGCTGGAATGTTCCACAGTCTGAAATATGGCATAATTATGACCTTTTAGCCATATTGTAAAAGCGCTACAGAAATAAAGATGTATTGACTTTACTCACTCTTCTTCCTATGGAAGACTCTTTCTGCATAGATTGGTCTTATGGTCCAGTCCAACACCAAGCCTCTTTCCTAATCCAGCACTTGTTCAGTGTCAGTGATGTTCACATCTAATCCAGCCACTCCTTTAATGCCCCTCTTCAGGAAGCCATGTAACCTGCATCTACTTATAGGCTTTCATCAGCGCCTCATTCTCTCGAGCACTCTGTTCAAGTTATCTGGCTGCTTGACTCTAGCTGGCACTGTTGTCATGTCAAACCTTTTCAACCACTGGCTGGTAGTCTTATGCATACATGTTTAACTGGAAACACTGGTTTTATTTGACATAATTTCCTTAAAACAATCTTGCCACATTCTTTAGCAACTAAAAGCCATCTGAAGAAGAAGCCGACATCTTTAATTTGACAACGATGCACATTCATTGACTAAATGCTGCAACCTTCTATGCCAGTTTCACAGAATAAATTCTGAAATACTTTAAAGAAGAGTTTAGCTTGAGGCACTTAGTGAAGTCTAAAGGAGAGATTTCAATGTGTTTGCCACTTGGATATAGCAAAAGAGCATGTGTCCCGTCTTGACATTGTTTACTGTAGGCTGCTGAAACAAACATCGATGATGGTGTTCAAAATGCACTTCCAAATGCATCTTCATTTAAATACAGTAACGCCTGGTTTAAACCTCTGCGTGTAGCTGTGCGTTTATACTGCTGCTGCTGTTTCTGTTTCTCTGCAATACTCTTCTGGAACACTAGCTGGCAGTAGGTGTTTATGTTTCTCTGTGTCGAGTTTCTTCGCTGGTGTTTTGTTTTTTCTGAACACTTCCTAAATGTACAGGTGGCTCAAATTCGCTCATTTAGAGGCAGGAACCGGCGGACGTGCAGCAGCTTTAATCATGAGGTAAACACAGAACAACAGTCTCCATCCGGAGCTCCTTCACGGGACTCCACACTTGTAAACACTCACTGCATCGGGCGCATGGCTCTCACCTTATAAATCTCACCACACTCATCAGCGCTACCAAGCCGACCAATCACAGAGCTTGCGCTACGCGTACGCGTTACATTTTTTGAGAGGTGCGCATCGACATCGCTGACAGCCACAGCGAGGGGCTATGCGTCCACACGTAGGCTGCGCCGTAGCATACACCTGCGCTTGAAGCAGAAGTATAAATCAGCCTTAAGAATGGTCTTACAGGCAATGTCAACAAGAGCAGACAGCAACAACATGGTAATCCAAAGAGGGTAAATCCAACAAACAGGCAACGGTCAGGGCAGCCAGCAAATAAATATTAAACAATAAAAACAGTGCAGGGATCAAAACCAGAAACAGACGGAACAGGAAAACGCCAAGATGCCTAAAAACTGCTGTGTGTGTGTGTGTGTGTGTGTGTGTGTGTGTGTGTGTGTGTGTGTGTGTGTGTGTGTGTGTGTGTGTGTGAGACAGATGCTGTTTCTTAATATGCATTCTTCAGTGATCTTGGCTGCGTCCGAAGTCACCTACTACTCAGTTACTGCATTTGAACTTAAGTGTACTATACTTAGCCGTCAGTAAAGTGCGTTCTATACAGTGTGAATGTGAGAAGTGTGAATGGAATACGGACGTACATACGGTCATGTGACCTACCTGTGTCAGTTGCGCTGCTTCACTCCCATTTGTGAATTCTCTCACAGGGCATCATGGGATAGCGCAGCGTACATCAGATGCGCACTTCAGAATCTCGCGGGATGTAGTAGGTCATCCGGGTACTTCTCACATACTGATTTTCAAATCTATGAATTCAGACACACTACTCGGCTCGCATACTGATTTTAGTGAACTGTATAGTATGGAAGTATGTGGTTTCGGTGCAGCCTTTGTGTCCTCGTGTTCTTGTGTAACATCATCATCAACCGCTAAAGTTCAGTTACAAGACTCAAGACTGCAAAAATGGAGGACGCCTACGCCTGCCTTCAAGATAAAAAAGAATTGGGACACCCCTACCCCTTGATGTGAACGCGCAAAACAAGGGGTAGAGGTAAAGGGCAGAGATTTGCATCAAACTGATTGGTAACAGCTGTAGTGTGTAATCAGATTCCGGATTGGTGCAAAGCATAATAGAAGTTGTAGTCCAGGTAGGAGGTGCAGTTTTGGCCTAATGGTTAGTGAGTTGGAGTTGCAACCCAAGAGTTACTGGTTCGAGGGTGCCCCTGCAAGGCACCAATCCCCTAATTGCTCTCCAGGTGGTGGAAGCAACAGCTGCACATTGCTCTGGGTGTACGCTCACTGTGTGTGTTTGTGTCTGTGTGTGGGCTCTCACTTCTCACTCAAACATGCGTGTGTGCACTTGGATAGGTTAAAAGCAGAGGACCAATTTTGAGTATGGGTAAAATCATATTTGACAAGGCTCAATTCACATCACTAGTGCAGGGGAGTAGCTGTTAGAGTGTACATATAGCTGCAGTGCCCGCTGATGAGTTTGGTGGGTACTCCAGCTAATAATCATGACAGGCAGTGTAGGTGTGTGTACCCTCACAGAAAACAATGTATGTTTACAAATCTGTCATTTGTGGTAGATTTGTATATATATATTCTATATATTAGTATAAATTACAAATCTACTGCTGTACAATTGTGGGTAAAACACTCATAAACTGAACAGAGAATGCTGTTTATGGAAATATCTTCTGAGACATGAGTGAGTGAATGATTTACTGGTTGCACATTGATCTGTTGTTGTTGTAATGCCCATGTACATGATGCGACTCAAAATGAAATGTGATTAGTAGCTTTACCTGTCAGTTATATGGCATTGTAAAACCAGCCAAAGTCAAATGTGACGTTCACAACACAATAAAGCATTTACTACCAAATATAACATGATGGACAGGTACAGGAATGAATTGTTCACATCAATGAATGTAGCATATAATTGTCCCCTAAAACATTATGGTGTTTAGCCAGGATAATCAGTGATGCATGTTAACCAGGAAATGAACAAATAAAAACATTTAGTAGAAATATTGTAGACTCTACAGGTGATGTTACAAAATTAAATGAGTTGAATGGTTGTGAATAAACATGAGCATTTTCCCCTCTGATAAATGTAGTCAACTCTTACAACAAATGACTGCAGTTGAAAAAATACTGCTGCTTTTTAAAGGAATACTGCAGTTTTAGTTTACTTCAGGAAAGTGCAGTTTTTAGACAAATTTGAGTATTATTTAAGTATATTGCAGTATTACTGTAATACAACTGAAGAACTACAATACAACCAATTGCAGTTCATCTACTACATTATAATCAGGGCTTGACATTAATTTTTTGATCACCAGCCACTGTGACTAGCAGATTCCCAACATTACTAGCCACTCGCCATTTTCACTAGACACAATTTTGTTGTTGGGAAAATATATTATATATGCATAAATTTGACTTTGACACGCTAAAATGACTTGACTTAGATTATGTGTTATGTCCACATGCCTCCTCATTCATTTCACTTTTTGTGTGTCGTGTATGAGCAAATGGGCCATGGTTTCATAGTGTTGTATTACAACTAGTTTTTATTTCACAGGACTTTTCAGAGCTCAAATTAAGGATTTACCAAATTTATCTCTGACCATACCAAACATATTATTTGGTATCCACAAGTTTTAAATGTGTCACAACAAGCTAAATATAGCTGTATACGACTTATTTAACAAAACCTTTCTTAAAATAAAAAAACAATTGACATTTAAAAAACAACTGCTGTAGTGCATGTAAAACTGTGCACAGTAATCTGTCCTGGCTAAAGGTCCCAGATCACCAGTAACTACTCATAAATGAGGAGTTAATCTCATATTAAAGAAATGTTATTGTAAAAAATATAACCCATATTACCAAAAACACCTGTAAGCAAAAGGAAGCAGGTGAAAGACATTCTGTGTGTGATAATGAAAGAATGATCACACAAGGTTAACGCTAGGCTTGGTTAAAGCGAAAGTAATCTGTGCTGCTTACCAAAAGACAAATCTGGAGCGCTTGAAAGCAGCAAAACTATGAGTGTAAGAGCATCACTTTTGTCTAGTCTATTTGAAAGAGAACCGATCGCAGCAGCTGCGTTTCTAGACACGGTTGTTTCACGCAAGGAAACGGGAGCGAGTGATCGTCCTCTCATTCGGTATTTAGCTGCTTTCTTTTGCTCCCATAATTAGTTCTATCAGTCTTGCTGTTTCTCGATTCTAAGATCATATTTGCATGCATATTGGGCCATCTTTATTGTCGAACCCTGCCTTTTGAGAAAACTACAATTTAAAAATGATTTTCAACCAGCCAAAGTGGCTAGTGGCAGTGGCTGTCTAACCCACCACAGGGGAAATCTACACGCATCTGGCGGGAGTTAATATTAAGCCCTGATTATAATTGAAGCACTACTACAGTACAAATGCAGAACAACGTCTGCAATAATACTGAAGTGATGCTAATATTATAATGCAGCACAATTCTATTCATCTTTATTTCTCTAGCACTTTTACAATGTAGATTGTGTCAAAGCAGCTTCACACAGAAGATTATAGTGAATGTGAACAGTGTCAGTTCAGTTTTCAGAGTTGAACAACTACAACTACTACAGTGGTACTGAAGTACACAACTACTATAATGCAGTACTGTTACTGCTATACAACCCAAGTGCTACTACAGTACAACGGCAGTACAATACAACTGCAGTACACTACTCTTCCTGCTTGGTGGACAGGGGTTTCCAAATGAGGGTTCAGTACTTCAGCTGTTTTGCTGAAATATTACCACAATATATTGTATTGCACTTTTCAGAAGTAACTACAGAAACACATCTACAATACATAATAAAGCTAAAGTGCACTTTTAATGCTGATGTACCTAAGTGCAATAAAGTATATAACATGTCACTGTATTGGCCCTCTCAGTTTATTTAATGCTCCTTCAGTTGTGCTGCAGATTTGACTGCTGTTGAACTTTGTCATTGTAGTTGAGCTGTGTTTATACCTCATTATACTGTAATTCTGCACTTGTGTTATCCTTGTGTGTAGGCTACTGCTGTTGTTGTTGTAATGGTAGATCTGACAAGGAGGGATCCATATGCAGGACTTTATTAAAGGGATGGTCAGGCACGCAAAGATCAATATTGGAGCAAACCGATGTACAGTATGAGGGAAATCCGGAATCGTAGTCAATAAAGCAGGCAGATGGTCACAAGGATGGCAGCAGACAGGAAGAAACAGATAATCAAGGCGAGGGTCAAAACACGGCAAGAACAAGACAAGGAAACGCTTAGAAATGTAACTGTAAACAGATAACAAGACTGGAGTGAGTGTGTGTGCTGCTTATATACTGTGTGTAGTCAGTCTTTGACAATCCTCCGGTGGTGTGTGCGCAATCAGTCAGGATGAGGAACATGTGTGTGTGAGCAGAGTGCATGTATGGGGTTGTAGTCCATTAGATGGCGGATTTGTAGTCCATAAGTGTTTGTGCAAGTTTACCAGTGATCTATGGAGAGAAGATCCTGGTGATCGGGACAGTTGTACTGTGCACTTCACTGCAGTTCTTTTTTATTATTCAGTTTTGCAAATAAACTTAACGGTTTATGAAGGTTAAAATTCTAATTAGAAAATTACTTGAATCCAAAAAAACATCCCTGAAAAAAGTACATTGAAAAACGAACACAAGTGCAGGACAGCTCTTACTACACCACTGGCATATTAGACTAGAGCAGCACAAGTGCAGTAAAGATGGAGTTTGCTTGTTTTTACTCCAGTTTACTGCAACTTATACTTCTCTGTGCTGTGTCTGAACTGTGTTTGTACTTCATTGTATTGCAATTTTGCAATTGTACTTAACTTTACTGCAGTTATACGTCTATATACTGCTGTTGTACTGCAGCTTTACTTCAGTTTACTGCAGTTATTTTTTGTAAGGGAAGACATTGTCATGTCCATGCTCGTGTTACTCTTGCATAATGAATCTATTTGCTTACTTTTCCTCTGTTGTTTTTGTATATTGTGTCTTGACACACGTTCTGTTTCTGTAGTCTCATGACATGAGATCATATGTGTGGAGAGGTAAGCGTGATCGAACACCCAATGAGGGGGGAGAGCATGCTCGGAGCCCGGCAGCTAATCAGCAGGCCAATCAGAAATAATAAATAACACCTGTTTATTCTAGTGATTGGGCCGGAGAGACACCCTTCTTAAGGAGAAGGAGCAGCCGGGAGAGAGAGAGGAGAGAGCACCCACACAAACACCAGAGCTTGTGTGTGTGTACTTTAAAAATAAAAAGAAAAGTACTTACCTTATATCGCCGACCCTGTCTTCTTCTTCCACACAACAACGAACAATATTACAATATGATATTGCTTTACAATAAGGCCCAATCCCAATTCTACCCCTTAGCCCTTCCCCTTACTATTGATTTTGACCATTCACGTGAAGGGGTGGTGTCCCAATTCTCTTTAGTGTGAAACCGTAGGGCTAAGGGGAAGGGCTAGAAACAGACACCTCGAAACAGAGATTTTTCAGGGTTCGAAACCAAGGAGTAAGAAAACTTCCCAGAATACACCAGCCACAACAGCAGCGTAGCAGCACCCGGAAGTAAGGAGAGCCACAAATTAGTATTTTTGTCATTATTATGAATTTTTACAACAAACAGGCGCATGTTTAATATATTCATAACCACGTTCATGTTTTACCGTCATGCTTTAATAAAAGCACTCAAATAAAAAACACTAAATTTGTCGATCTATAATCCCTAATAATAACTCCTGTACAGCAGTCCCACAACATCCTGACACTCGATGACCCTCCAACACCCTGTCAGAGCAGTCTAGTGTGTGAGGATGAGTGTATACAGTGTCTGCTGTAATGTTAATGCTGTTATGGTGTGTTTATATAGATGAATATGGTCACGGTGTAAATACACAGTATAGTTATGATCTTATTACCACATTAGATCATCATCAGAACATAATATCTGCCTTCAGTGATCTCCTGAAGATAAACACCAAACAACAACACAACTGGAGTAACTACAGCAGTCGCCATCGTCTGATCTCATATGAAGCGAGAGATCATGATGACGTATGAGGACGTGTGCTGGTGCTGTAGTGCTGGCCCAATTCTTTGAAGCCCTTCCTCTTCACACTCGGTTGTAAGGGGTTCAAAAATAGAATTGGGATTGGGCCTTACTGTACTAATAATTTATTTCAGAGTTTTAAAACTGCTGAACAAGATCTTACATATTCAAGGCAAGAAACAGACTAGAAACAGATTAAATGTGTTAAAACAGGCTTAAAAAGAATGAAAAAGAAAAGTTCATATTACCAAAGCCTACCTGTGAGTGAATGTCAGCTGTTTTCTCCAGATTCAGAGTCTGGATAAAGTTCTGTCTGATCTCTGCTTCTAGTTGGTCTGAAAGGTTGTTTCACTTTCTGTCTTTCACTCACCTGCAGTGATGATGTCACGCTGAAGCCCCGCCCACTGTCTTAGTGAATCCCTGCAGGGTGTGTAAGGTTGTTGTTTTAAAGTAATATATGGGGCTTTATATTACAGTATAGTAGCAAAATCACTGTTTTAATTTACAATTAGCCACTTCCACAAGATCCTACTGCGGATAAAGCACATTAATACAGTATTGTTCAAGATTATTTCATAACTAGTATTGTATGTATCCTAAAAACAACTAATTAATTTTCATATTTTTCCACAGCACACCAAAACATTGCACTGGACTGGAAATTTGAGAGAAAATACAGACGAAGAGCAGAGCCGTGATGGAGATGCTTCTGTTCTTCAGGTGCGTTTATTACTTGACATGTTTCAGTATTGTACATGTTATTTATTTAGAGTGTCTGTGGTGTTGCTGGAGAATAATCAGTTAAGATCAAAATGCAGACGAAATAATGATTTATTTATACAGTCCATAGACAGAAAACAAAGAGGCAACCACAATTATTGACACAGAACAATAACAGAACAGAACAGGGTATGTAAAGGGAGGAAACAATGAACCAGAGAAGATGACGAGGAGGTGGAGACAATAATTAAACGAGGCTAATGATGAAGGCATAAGGTGGCGGGTGACACTAAAACAATGATCTCAATAGAAAACACACACACACACACACACACACACACACACACACACACACACACAGCAGTTCTCCACAGCTTCAGCAGAGGGCAGCAGTGTCACACTGATCTCAGACCTGCTTTACATCTTCTGAGTATTTCAGATTTTTTTAGTAAGATGAATTTTCATCTCCAGGTCACTCCAAACATCAATGGCTATTCTGCAGATCACAAGAGATGTCAAAATAAACCTGTAAATGACCATCATTACTGTCTATGTACAGGAAGTGCCACAAACTGTTGCCAAAAAGGAAGCAGTAGTTGCACAGAAGAAAGAGAACTCTATCTTAATGTACAATTCTCACTATTAATAAATCATTAACATTGACTTTTGTCCAAATACACTTTTAATTAGCCGCTTATTAATAGTTAAGACATTAGTTGGGTTCATTGTGTAGGATTAGAGATGTAGAATAAGATCATGCAGAATATGTGCTTTATAAATACTACTAAACAGACAATATCTTCAACATAGCCAGGTAATAAGACACGAGTTAATAATGAGTGTTGGTGCTTAAACTCAAAGCATTTCTAGTTTTAAAAAGACATTTACACGAGGATGTAAACCTCTAATTAAATGCTGCGTGTGCATATTAGTTTCTCTCCACCACAGGATGGCAGTAAATCCACACATTATAGTTTAATTGAATGTACACAGAAACCCAGATGACCAGCATCTGCTGAGTGAGTGCTGTACTGCTGGAGGAGATCTGCTTTTATTTCAGTGTATTTCATGACCATCCCTGGTGAAAAAAGTATGCTAACTTTTATTGCAAATATGTTTTTAATTCCAACAGTACATTGAAAGTATACTAACCAAAAAGTTGACTTAATTTAAATATATTAAGTGTATAATTACCATATATAACTTTGAACACACGTAAACATAATTGTAATTTAGTATATTTTCTACAAATATATTTCAGAAAAATGCACTTTAATTAAATGCTTAGTTTATTTTTAACAAGTGTGTTTATTTAGCATTTGAGGGTAATATATCTTAGTCTTATTTTAAATATGCTTTGAAAATGAACTTTGTAAGAATGTTTAAAGCACATTATTAAATAAACAGCAGTTGTATACTTTGTTAAATATTGTACTAATTTTTCTGTAAGTTTTCATTTATGCAGTAGGTTCATTATACTTTTAGAAAGTAATAAAATATGTCAAATGCATTCAAAGCCCTTTTAAAACATTTGTAAATAACTCTCATTACTGTATAAGAGAGACGCTGTTGATGCTGACAATAAAACAAATGTCTATCTATCTATCTGTCTGTCCGTCCGTCCGTCCGACCGACCGACCGACCGACTGACTGTCTTTCTGTCTGACTATCTATCTATCTATCTATCTATCTATCTATCTATCTATCTATCTATCTGTCTGTCTGTCTGTCTGTCTGTCTGTCTGTCTGTCTGTCTGTCTGACTGTCTGACTGTCTGACTGACTGACTGACTGACTGACTGTCTTTCTGTCTGACTATCTATCTATCT
>CAIGQZ010030400.1:95537-107791 GCA_903798205.1 Danio tinwini | reverse complement strand
ACACACACACACACACACACACACACACACACACACACACACACACAGAGATAGAGTGTTTGATCTTTATCTCCAATCATCAGTAAAACAATGACTGAACACAGATCAAACACTTGCTGAAACACTACACGCGTCTGTCTGGAAGAGACGACACACACACACACACACACACACACACACACACACTGCTAACAATAACCAAACACTACAGTGCAGATCTTACACAAACACACATGAGTGATGATCACACAACATCCTCAACTATAATATTACAGTATCATTACCAGCTGGTGGTGTGTGTGTGTGTGTGTGTGTGTGTGTGTGTGTGTGTGTGTGTGTGTGTGTGTGTGTACATCTATAATACAATAATAAACATAATAAACAGAATTACACACACACACACACACACTGTGAGAATAGGTGAGAACATCAGGGCATTTGTTATTGTCTTGTCGTCTGCTGGAATGAAGGGTTTAGAGCAGAAGCAGAGAGTGTGGGTGAGCTGCTCCAGATCAGGCCCTCGCTCTCTTTACCTTCATCATGTGTGTTTAAAGGTGAAGCGTGAGATGTGTACCACACCCATGTCATCCACAGCCACGCCCATCGTAATCTTAACCATGCCCATACTTTGTTAATTTGCTGAGGTAATGATATGCATAAAGAAAGCCCCGCCCCCTTCTCAATATTCAGTTTGAAGTGCGTCACCATACTGAAACGAGGCCGTGTCTGAAATAGACAAACAGGATGTGTGCTGAGTAGTGTGTCTGAATTCATCATATTGTAAAAACACAATGCGAGAAGTACCCAGATGACCTGCTGCCAGTGAGATTCTGTAGTGGGCATCTAATGGATGCCACTCTGTGCCATAATGCACTGCGAGAAGATTCATGAATGTAAGTGAAGTGACGCCGCTGAAGCAGGCAGGTTACGTGATCATGACTAATAATAATAATTAATAATAATTCCTTACATTTATACAGCTCTTTTCTGGACACTCAAAGCGCTTTACACATGGGGGGATCTCCTCATCCAGCACCAGTGTGCAGCATCCACCTGGATGAGGCGATGCCAGCCATATTGCACACAGCAGCTGATTGGTGGAGAGGAGACAGAGTGATGAAGCAAGTTACGATATGGGGTGGGGGGTTGTGGGCAGATTTGGCCAGGATGCCGGGGTTAAACCCCTACTCTTTTACCAAGGACATCCTGGGATTAATGGCGACGCAGTGGCGCAGGTAGTGCTGTCACCTCACAGCAAGAAGGTCGCTGGTTCGAGCCTCGGCTGGGTCAGTGTGTGTTTCTGTGTGGAGTTTGCATGTTCTCCCCGTGTTGGTGTGGGTTTCCTCCGGGTGCTCCGGTTTCCCCCACAGTCCAAACACATGCGGTACAGGTGAATTGGGTAAGCTAAATTGTCCATCGTGAATGAGTGTGTATGGATATTTCCCAGAGATGGGTTGCAGTTGGAAGGTCATCCACTGCGTAAAACATAAGTTTGTAATAAGGTCATAAGTTGACCCCAGAATAATAAAGGGACTAAGCCGAAAAGAAAATGAACGAATGAATGATCCTGGGATTATTAATGAGCACAGAGAGTCAGGAGCTCAGTTTAACGTCTCATCTGAAAGACGGCGCTCACTGAGCAGTATAGAGTCCCCATCACTATACTGAGGCATTAGGACCCACACAGACCACATGTTGAGCGCCCCCTGCTGGCAGCAACCTAGCTTTCCCATGCGGTCTCCCATCCAGGTACTGGTCAGACTCAGCCCTGCTTAGCTTCGGTGGGCGACCATGTGAGAGTAGCAGAGAGCTAGCTGCCGACTGATGGCTGATGTAGTACGTTCCAATTTCATTCATACTAACATTCATACTATGAAGAACACACTTTTCTAAAGGTCATGTAGTAAACGCAAATTCAAATGTCGTGCACACTAAGTAGTAGGCGATTTCAGACGCAGCCTAACAGCGTCAGCATCTTCTGGTTCATGTGGACTTCATCTGTGACCTCTTCTCTCCTTGATGACTATATTTAAGGTGTATTGGAGTGTATGTAGGGTGTGTGGGACATCATCACATCGTTAGCCAGCTAAGGTTGCAAGTTGCGTCGTTACAAACATAGTTTGTTGATTTGGTGTTTCCCCAATCCATCGTTCCAACGAGCATTCGCAAACTGTAGAGCAAAATTGTACACTTGCAACTACACCTCTGGAGCTTAAACGCTGAGTTCCTGCCTGTGTTCTATTCATGGTTATCCCCCCTATGCCCTATTCCTTTAGAACATTCCAACATTTAAACTAGGAATGATTTAAAAAATACATTTTCAGCGTTTTACATTATAACTAGCGTGGTTTAAACGATGGATCAGACAAACTACGCTCTGGGGAAACACTCGTCACTACATCATTCTTTTCCCAAATGATGCATCGTACTATGATAGTTCAGCCGTGAGTGATGTCGCTGTTTGGGAAACGCACCCCTGGACTGAACTGTAGAGCTTTAGTGTAAAGCCAGCAGATGTAGCGCTGAATAACGCTCAGCCGCTCGCATGTGCAGAGACACAGAACACATGTCAGAATAACAGACGCATCTACATGGGAGACGAGGCGGGAACAGAGACGTGTGTGTGTGTGTGTGTGTGTGTGTGTGTGTGTGTGTGTGCAGACCCCTGGCTCTCATTCTGCATCTTCATTTGGACCACATATGCTGGAAAAGTGCAAGGGCTGATGGGTAGTCTGTGATGTCATGGACGTTGGTAGCATTAGTGTGGTTTGTGTTCTAGAGGCTCTGCATTGCTTCATGATGACTGTCAGACACATTAAACACTCATCAGATTTAAAGAAAGAGCTGAGCAGATTCTGGACTGCAGAGTTCATTATTAACCCTCGTCAAACACACCTGAACAAGCTAATCCTCCGCTGTGTCCGAGTCACACACTATACCCTCATTCCCTGTTCACTGTGCTAGTCTACTTGGAGGAGTGAGTGAGGGAATTGGAGAACTGAAAGGATGCTAGTTGATAAATCTCTCATTCGATTCTCTGCTTGTAGATGAGTCCCTGTGATGTTATTTAAATGTTTTGGAAAGACGCTTATTTACAACTCCCCTACAGTTAAACAGTTTTATCTTTTTTTTATCCATTCAGCCGATCTCTGAGTCTGGCGGGAGCATTTTAGCTTAGCTTAGCATAAATCATTGAACCAGATTAGACCATTAGCATCTCGCTCAAAAATTAGTTTTGATAAGTTTCCTATTTAAAGCTTGACTCTTCTATATTTACATCATGTACTAAGGTTGACACGGTGGCTCAGTGGTTAGCACTGTGTCCTCACAGCACTCAGGTCTCTGGTTCGAGTCTCGGCTGGGTCAGTGTGTGTTTCTGTGTGGAGTTTGCATGTTCTCCACGTGTTGGTGTGGGTTTCCTCCGGGTGCTCCGGTTTCCCCCACAGTGCAAAGGGGAATTGATCAACTAAACTGGCCGTAGTGTATGAGTGTGTGTGTGAATGAGTGTGTATGGGTGTTTCCCAGTACTCCTGCTGGTCCTACTGCACCCAACCTGCTTCGAGCTGGTATTGAACCGGCGTCCTTTCGCATGGGAATCGGTTGTTCTACCAAGAAGGCTAAAGACCTCTGGCCTCTGCTACACTGGGTTGCAGCTGGAAGGGCATCCGCTGTGTAAAACATATGCTGGAATAGTTGGCGGTTCCTTCTGCTGTGGCGAACCCTGATGAACAAGCCAAAGGAAAATAATGAATGAATGAATGAATGAATGAATGAATGTACTAAGGTTGACAGAAAATGAAAGGTTGCTATTTTCTAGGCTAATGTGTCTAGAAACTACTCTCATTCTGGCGTAATAATAAAGGAACTTTTGCAGCCGCGCCGTAATATTAATAAGTAGTCCCCAGCAAGGTAATAAGCTAACGGTGCTGCGTAAAATCACTGTGTCTGCTGCATTCGGATATACTAAATCCCTCATTTGTCATGATCACTTGACCTACCCACATCAGTTGTGTTTGCTTCACTCCCATTCATGAATTCTCCAGCTTAGCATTAGGGGATAGCGGATCATATATTAGATGTGCACTACAGAATCTCACTGGAAGTAGTAGGTCATCCGGGTATTTCTGCTGTTTATCAAATACTGTGAAATCAGAAGTACTGCTCAGCTCCAATATTGTTTTCCACATGTTATATATTAGAGAAGAATGATCTAGTCACTAATTCTTTAGCCCAAAGGTTTGAACAAACATTCAATTCAATTCA
Source organism: Danio tinwini (assembly GCA_903798205.1). Taxonomy (NCBI): domain Eukaryota; kingdom Metazoa; phylum Chordata; class Actinopteri; order Cypriniformes; family Danionidae; genus Danio; species Danio tinwini. The sequence continues at coordinate 103,528 of CAIGQZ010030400.1, read as the reverse complement.
TCTTTATTTGTAAAGCGCCTATAATTATACAATGTAGATTGTGTCAAAGCAGCTTCACATTGAAGATTATAGTGAATGTAAACAGTGTCAGTTCAGTTTTCAGAGTTTAAGTTCAGTTCAGTTTAGCTCAGTTCAGTGTGGGTTAATAATCACTACTGAGAGTCCAAACACTGAAGAGCAAATCCATTGATGTGCAGCTCTACAGATCCTGAATCATGCAAGCCAGTGGCGACAGCGGCGAGGAAAAAACTTCACCAATTGACGAAAGTGAAGAATTAAAAAACCTGGAGAGAAACCAGGCTCAGTTGGGCACGACCATTTCTCCTATGGCCAAACGTCTTGTGCAGAGCTGCAGTCTAGGCGCAGTAGCTGGACCTCAGTGAAGACACGTCTGTCCTTGGAGCATCACAGGAATCAGTCTCATGCTCTCACTCCACGATGACCACCACAGCAGCTGCTCAGGATACGGCCTGGTCCAGGATTATAAAGACCTTGGGATCGTCTCGTCACTAGTCTTAGATCGCATCAGTGGCACTGCATAGTCTGAGGGCCTCGGGATGAGTACCCCCAGGTGGAAATAGAGAATAAGAGAATAATTAGCTTAGCTGCTGTTCATAGCGTGTAGCGGCCCCAATGGCATTAAAGGAGGCAGAGAGTTTTCACTGATGCTTGCACGGTGATTTATTTGACCAGAAGTCATTCATGCTTTGATACACTGTGAAACAGTGCAATGCTTCACTTGTTGAAATCGTGTTGCTAATTTCACCATAAAACTAAAACCGAGAAGAAAAACAAAACAAAAAACAAAGTGTAAACATTTACAAGAGCATAAAGCATAATATACACACACATTCACAATACAAACACAAAGCATAATTTAATAAACAATGTACCAATACACAAATAAACACCAAACAATCATACCTCGTTCCGCTTTGCCATAATAAAGGGAAAAACCGTTATCATTCATCAAACAGGAGTCTGTTCATAGCTGTGTGTTTAGCGCACGAGGGTACCCAACAACATGTTACACACCAGTAAACACTGATGAAGATCTGTACGGAAAGCTGTCGAGTCCAAAATTACTTGGCAACTTATAGGCTGTTGCCCTCTAGAGGTGACTTAAGGATAGGAATGCAGATGGTCATTACATAGTGTATATAAACGAGATGTAAAAAACCCTGCGTGGAGCACATCATGCGTCATACCGCTATGTAATGCACTGAGTGTATGCTTTGCTAAAAAGATAGGTCTTCAAATCTAGTGTTGAAGAGTGAGAGTGTGTCTGAGCCTCAGACATTATCAGGAAGGCTATTCCAGAGTTTAGGGGCCATAAATAAGAAGGCTCGACCTCCTTTACTCGACTTTGCTATTCTAGGTACTACCAGAAGCCCTGAGTTTATAGATCTTAAAGAGCGGGTTGGATTGTAGCGAGACAGGAGGTTGGTTAAATAAACAGGAGCTCGATTATTTAAGGCTTTATAGGTAAGAAGCAATATTTTAAATTCAATACGAAACTTAACAGGCAGCCAGTGTAAGGAGGATAAAATTGGGGTGATATGATCATATTTTCTAGACCTGGTAAGAACTCTATCATACTACAAACATGGGATGCTTGAGTATCATGTTTAAAAAAGGACAAACAAACTACACAGCGCACTAGCATTGTTGAACATGTATCTACACTGCACACATGCTCTCTTACTTTGAGTTTTTGTCTTGTTTCTAGTCCAAATATCTACAAATTCATTCATTCATTGTCCTTCAGTTTAGTCCTTTTATTCATCAGGGGTCGCCACAGCAGGATGAACCACCAACTATTCCAGTATATGTTTTACACAGCAGATGCCCTTCCAGCTGCAACCCAGTACTGGGAAACACCCATACACACTCATTCACACACACTCATACATTAAGGCCAATTTAGTTCATCAATTCCCCGATAGCGCATGTGTTTGGACCAGCCTGATCTCACGAGGAAACGTAAGTATTTTAGTGTTGTTAATTCGTACGAATTTGTACGAGTTCAGTCGTACAAATATGTGCGATATTAAAAAGGAGGCGTGGCACCCAACCCCACCTCTAACCCCAACCATCATTGGGTGATGAGCAAGTCGTACTAATTTTTACGAATTAGATTGTACGAATTCATACAAATTAGCCACTAAATTAAAAAGTTACGAATTGCCGTGAGCTTGCGTGGGGGAAACCGGAGCACCCGGAGGAAACCCACGCCAACACTGGGAGAACATGCAAACTCCACACAGAAACACACACTGACCCAGCCGAGACTCGAACCAGAGACCTTCTTGCTGTGAGGTCACAAAAAGTTTTTTAATCAATAAAATAATCTAACAGTGGGATAAATTAAATACTATTATTTTTGCTCTGAAATAAGATTATTCTGCTTCCCCATTGGCCGATTATTCAGCTTGTTTTAGGGAGAAACTCACCTCATTTTGACTCTTTATTTGCTTCTTGATTTAAGAATTTTGAGATATTTGAACTAGAAACAAGACAGAAACTCAGGTAAGAGCAGCATTTTTAAGTGTACTTGGCCAAACCTCTGTGACCCTGTTCCTCACAGTTATTCTCTCTCCATCTCCAGGTGTAGATCTCCTCCATCATCTGGGTCTGTCGGACTTCAGAGAGCGTCCCTCCTCGGGTTCAGCGCACCTCAGCTCAGAGTCTCCACCGGTGCCTGCTCTGCCCATGGGTGTGGGGGTGACCCTGGCCCAGGACGCCCTCAGTGAAGCCCCCTGCGCTGGTCTCCTCCCCGCAGGCACGGAGCAGGAGTTTTCCATCATCGTGAGCTTGAGCTCCTGGAGAGCCAACAATGCCTTTCTGTTCAGTGTGCGGGACGCCGGAGATGGACTGCAGTTTGGCATACAGCTGCTGCCCGGCCGAATCGCGGTCCACACCGGCAGGAAGACTTCGCTTTACTTTAAACATGATGTGCAGGATGGACAATGGCACTCCTTCGCTGTCGGCGTGCGGGCCCGTTCTGTATCTCTCTATGCACACTGTGGAGATGTGCATCACGAGGAGCAGACACTGACCCGTGTGCAGACGCTGCCCGCTGATGGACGGCTCTTCGTAGGCCGAATGGACTCCAGAGCGCCGCAGTTTGAAGGAGCCTTATGCCAGCTGGACATCTACCCATCAGCTCAGGCTGCAGTACACTACTGCGAGTATCTTAAAAAACAGTGCAGACTGTCGGACACCTTCCGATCTCAATCCCCAACAGGATCCCCAGATCTCCAGCAAAGCTCTTCAGAATCACACACTCCTTATGATCAGGTTATCCCCCACACCAACTCTAATCCCACAGCACTTTTAGATCAGTCAACAACGAGCTCTCCACTATTGCGCTCTAGGCATATAGACCCATCTACAAGATCACTGAGTAGGAGATTCAATCTGGAGACGTCCACCAGAAACCCAGGCAAGAGTCTCGATGCTGAAAATGAGACCGAGGATCATCATCTTAAGAAGCCGAGAGCGACTCGAGCCACTCCGGATCTGATCTCCATCATCCGGCAGAGCCGTCTTAAAGAGTTCTCAAGATATAATGGAAGATTCCAGCAATCCCAGAGCGAGGTCAAAGTCAACAACACTGTCCTGTACCGCCAGGAGAGCAGCTACAATCTGCTGGACCAATCAGAAGAGCAGGTCCAGGACCCGGGATACTCCGAGGGTTACGGATACGACTACGGTTTTGAAGAAGACGAGTATTTCTTTGACTATGATGGATTTGTTGGTCCTAAAGGAGAACCGGGTCCTCCAGTGAGTATGCTTTGATTGTCTTTTCTCGTGTCTTTTGAATGACTCTCATCATCTTTTGAAGTGCAGGATCAAGTCGCTGCAAGCCAGAGCAACGTCCAAATTACAATGCGTATGAGTTGAAGCTAATTTATGGCTTTTTCTTGGGGAGAATGAGAAGCTGTGTGAGGGAGCGTGCACTTGGCTGTGTTTCTGCGATTTGATCAGAAGCGTTCTGGGCAGGAGAACAAGTAAATAATTTGTCAGTGACAGGTGGTGATTTAGCAGCAAGGTGATAGTTTGTTTTTTTCCTCCCGGACTTACAGGTGGTTATAATAGTATATTTCAAGATGCCGCCGGTTGCTCATGCTGTAATTTGACTGATGTGCTAATTTCCGCATCTATTTACAATGCATCGCCCAGCAACAAGATGACTAGGCAATATACAACACTCATTCAGGTTCATGTAATCCTGCTTTTAAAGGGATGTTTATGAGGTGAGAGCACAGGAATACCTCCACAATGCTGTGATTAGTGGTGGGAAAACTCTGGGAATTCTTTCCGAGCTGCAGGCATTGAAATGTTGTAATTGTGAAACTTAATGGAACAATTTAGTTTGTTTGCAAACTGAATTTGTAACTGGGTGTGGAAAATATGCCAGCGTGGGCTGTCAAACGTCAGCATTTCATTTCACTTTCCTCTCCTGCTGTAAGTCTAATTATGCCTCGGAGGTACAGTTCAATCAATAGGATGGAGAGCCTCGCTGTTTGTGTTTCTGCAGTTCAGAATTCACTGACATCTGTAATACTTCATTCTGTCAATTATGCAGAGCTCTCTACTTCATCTTAAACCAGCCCAAAGAAACGAGATGCTCTTTCTTGATGGATTTTGGAAACATTTAAAGGCACAGTTCGCCCAGAAGTTTACTCTCCCTTCATTCCAATCCAGTTTGAGTGTCTATCTTCAACAAAAAGCAGAAGCTCATAAGGGTCTGAACTGGTTGAGGTGGAGTAAATCATTGAATGCAATAATTTTGAATCCAAGTGTGCGTCTATGTTTTGACTGCTTATTTTCCCCAAATCACAAAAGCATGAGTCTGTTTTGAGGCTGAGTTTGCTGTCTGCTGTTGGGTAGTGAAAGGACAGAAAAGTGATGTTTCCCAGAGTTTATTCTGACCAAAATTGCTTCTCAAGGGGACTTTGTGTCAACATAATGTCATAGTCTGTGAGACTGTAGCAAATCTGTCCAATTGATCAGCACTAGCTTCCCTCTTGCATTCACTGGCTAATTTATAAAGATAGGTATAAGGTAAAACTGATTATTGAACATTAGATCACTCTCCTCTAAATCCCCTTTTGCTAATGATTTGATAGTTAGATTCTGTCTAAAAGAAGCCTGGCTAAATCATGATCTGAAGTGAGTCTACACCTGAGGGATATCATTATAAACATGAGCCTCGTGTTAAAGGTAAAGCTGGAGGCGTTGCTACAATATACACTAATATCTTCAATGTCACTCAGCAGTCTGCTTTTTAAATACAATTTATTTGAAATAGTAGTGATGTATAAACCAGTGTACAATGTAAACAATAAATCTCAATTTGAATGCATATTGGGCACTGTATACAGGTCTCCAGGGCACCACACAGACTACTAAAGAAGTAAAGAATGTAATTAATGTGAACTCTTCATTTGTATAGCATCTTCTACATGGATAAAGAAAAGAGGATAATATTTCAGATTGTGAAAAATATTCAGCAGGTCAGAGTAGTGTAGTTCATTATGAGTTAGCAATGGATACGCTAGTGCTGTGCAGTATCAATAACTCTGCAAAAACCATTAAAGTATTGGGATCAAAGCTTGGCCTATTCTAAATAGAGAAAAGACGATGAAATAACCTCAGCGGGCTGGAGGAGAGCTGTTTATCAAGTTTAGGTCAGTAGGCCGGAGTCAAGCCAACAAACGAATGAGCCAGGAACCGGATGATGTTTTTGGAAAGGATCCTGATGACGCCCTCAAGAAATAATGTTTTATTCATGTTTAAACAGTTGCACATTTGTATGCCGAACACTGAGGCGTTTGCATAATTGGTTTGTGTAGGGATATGTGGATATGAGACATGAGTTAGTGGATATTTTTGTTGGACCTCACCTGAAGTGCTCCGTGTTGGCGGAGGGATACGTCGCATTCCTCTGCAGATTCTGTCCAAACTCCGCTTTCCTCTGCTGTTCTGACTCTAATTACGCCTCCAAGCTACAAATCACTGAGTGAGACGGATAAGCATCACCATTGCTGCTTCTGCAGTCCAGAAATCAGTCACATCTTTAATATTTCATTCTGTCACTTATCTAGAGCGTGAATAATCAAGCAAAAGGATATTGGCAGTTTTTAAGGGCTTTTATACACTTTATAGCGCTGTACAATAATCTGATTTCAAGAATTTAACGTTCCATAATTATTATACAGCTTTTTTATACACTGCAAAAAAGGTTTCTAGTCCTCTAGGTTTAGAAGGTTTCTAGTCCTCTAGGTTTAGAAGGTCTCTACTCCTCTAGGTTTAGAAGGTTTCTACTCCTCTAGGTTTAGAAGGTTTCTACTCCTCTAGGTTTAGAAGGTTTCTAGTCCTCTAGGTTTAGAAGGTTTCTACTCCTCTAGGTTAGGTTTCTAATCTGAACATTCTTTAAACAAGAAACTTGTTTTCCGCAATAATGTCAGAGTCAAAATGAGGTGAGTTTTCACTCAAAGCAAGCTAAATATCTGCCGCGGGTGAGACAAATAATCTGGTTTTAGCTGTGATTGGCATTGGCAGATTATTTTGCTTGATTTAAGTAAACGATAATTTCTGAAAACAAGACAATGTTTTGTACTAAATGCTGCTTGATTTAAGAATTTTTAGATATTTGGATTAGAAACACATATGTTTATCAGTGTATAGCACTTTTACAATGTAGATTGTGTCTACAGCAGCTAAACACAGATGAAGATAAGGCAATGAGCCTGTTAAAGGTGCTGTATGTCAGTGTTTGACTCTTCTAAAGCATAAAAACACCATCATATGTGTGCAGATATTTAAGAAACATCTCAAGTGAACATACTTGTTTAACTGAAAAACAATGCTGAAGTCAGATATTCTGCTTTGAAAATGTTTTTTCTGTGCCAGAACGCTGTCTATGTTTAGGTCAATTAAAATGCTCAATGCCAGTTTAGCCAATTATATTTCAGCACTCCGGGTTGCCTTGCTGGAAAACAGCGTATTTCATTCATTCATTCATTCAGAAAGGCTCTGAAAGCATGCGTCCATGACCGAAAATGCGACATAGCAGACGTAAACCAGAAACTGCTTCACGTGACATCACACTTAACAAGCGTCGTTCCAGAGATCGGGCAGGACTGAAACTTTCATGGTTTTTGAGTTTGTTCAACTTATTGAAAAGTTTCATCAAACACTCTTTAATAAGTCCTGTGAACTCAAATTGAGTGTGTTTAATGCAGATCAATAATCAATAATCAGCTTGACTTGATGTTCCTGAAGCATGCGCTCAGTCCTGCACGTTTTGTGTGTATCTGCTGTAACACACCTGATTCAGATCATCAGCTTGTTAGAGGTGAACCCAGTGAACTGAACAGAGTGTGTCTATGCGCACGCAAGTGTAAGTATGTGTGTGTTGTGTGTGTGCGTGCGTACCTGCCTGCATACATGTGTGCATATGTATATATGTGTGTGTTTGTGTGTCTGCGTGTGCATGCATACAGTATCTGCCTGCCTACTAATGATAAAGCTACACGGTGACTCAGTGGTGTCGCTATGTGGCAAGTGCCTGCAGCAAAGCAAGGTCTCTGGTTCGAGTCCCGGCTGGGTCAACTGGTGTTTCTGTATTGAGTTTGCATGTTCTCCCCGTGTTGGCGTGGGTTTCCTCAGAGTTTTCCACTTACGAAGTCTGTCATGTAAATAGCGAATCCGCCATGGAGTGACTCAACTGACTCCTAAAGGGAACGGGAGATGAGGCTTTGATTGTAATATTGCATGTTATGCCTAAAACACAGCCATAACTCATTATCAGAATAAACACATCCTCTGTAGACTAATGCACCTGGAGCAACAACTGTTTTTCCCCTCCTTAAAATAGCAAAAGTGGATTTAGACACAGCACTCAGGTCTCTGGTTTGAGTCTCGGCTGGGTCAGTGTGTGTTTCTGTGTGGAGTTTGCATGTTCTCCCCGTGTTGGTGTG